>SJYQ01002801.1:0-33939 GCA_006410935.1 Redunca redunca
TTCCAGGCAAGGATACTGGAGTGGGTTGCCATTTTCTCCTCCAGGGAGACGGATTTATTCTGGGACAGTAAACAAGACAAAAAATTTAAAAGAATTCAAGTATTTCTATGACCACAATAGAATTAAATTGCAATCAAGAGAAATCCTTGGAAAATCCCCAAATTTTTGGAAACAAAACACTTTTAAGTAAGTAATGGATTAAAGAATAAACCACAAGAAAAATTAGAAAGTATTTTTAACTGAGTGAACGTGAAAACATAATAGAACTTAAGAGATTCCACTAAAGAAGTATTTGGGGGAAATTTATAGCACTGAATGCTTATCTTAGAAAAGAAGAAAGGATTGGAATTATGACTTCTGCTTCTACCTTAAGAAACTGGAAAGAGAAGAGAAAAATTGAACCCCAAATAAGCAAAATAAAAGAAGTAATCAAATTCAGAAAGGAAATCAATGAAATATAGAAATAAAAATCAAAGGAAAAGCTGGTTCTTTAAAAAGATAAATAAAATTGATAGACTTTCTAACCAGATTGATCAGGAAAAAAAAGAGAAAGACACAAATTACTGATACCAGGATTGAGAGGGGTGCTATCTGTATAGATTCTACAGATACTAAAAGGGCAATAAGAGAGTATCATGAACAATTTTATGCCAACAAATTATACAACTTCTAAGATGAGCAAGGCTAGGATGTCTGCTTTTCCCACTTCTACTCAACATTGTGCTGGAGGTCCTGGCCAGGAGACTAAGGCAAGGGAAAAAATTACAGATTGTAAAAGAAATAAAACTGTCTTTGCTCACAGTCAGCATTATTGTCTATATAAATACTACTAAGTGCTTCCCTGGTGGCTCAGCTGGTAAAGAATCCACCTGCAATGCAGGAGACCCAGCTTCAATCCCTACGTCAGGAAGATCCCCTGGAGAAGGAAATGGCAATCCACTCCACTATTTTTGCTTGGGAAATCTCATAGAGGAACCTGGTGTGCCATATAGTCCTTGGAGGCACAGAGTTGCATATGACTGAGTGACTAAACCACCGCCAAGGAATCCACAGGAAAGCCACTAAGTGAGTTCAGCAGGTGTAGGTTGGAAGGTCAGTATGCAAGAGAAACTACATTTCTAAATATTAGTAGTAAACAATTGGAAATTAAAAATTTAAAAGTACTACTTCAGTTCAGTTCCGTCTCAGTTGTGTCTGATTCTTTGCAACCCCATGGACTGCAGCACGCCAGGCCTCCCTGTCCATCACCGACTCCCGGAGCTTGCTCACACTCATGTCTATCGAATCGGTGATGCCATCCAAATATCTCATCCTTTGTTGTCCCCTTCTCCTCCTGCCTTTAATCTTTCCCAGCATCAGGATCTTTTCCAATGAGTCGGTTCTTTGCATCAAGTGGCCAAAGTATTGGAGTTTCAGCTTCAGAATCAGTCCTTCCAGTGAATGTTCAGGACTGATTTCCTTTAGGATGGACTAGTTGGATCTCCCTGCAGTCCAAGGGACTCTCCAACACCACAGTTCAAAAGCATCAATTCTTTGGCGTTCAGCTTTCTTTATGGTCCAACTCTCACACCCATACACGACTAGTGGAAAAACCATAGCTCTGACTAGATGGACCTTTGTCGGCAAAGTAATGTCTCTGCTTTTTAATACACTGTCTTGGTTGGTCATAGCTTTTCTTCTAAGGAGCAAGCAAGCGTCTTTTAATTCCATGGCTGCAGTCACCATCTGCAGTGATTTTGGAGCCCAAGAAAATAAAGTCTTTCACTGTTTTCATTGTTTCCCCATCGATTTGCCATGAAGTAATGGGACCAGGTGCCATGATCTTAGTTTTCTGAATGTTGAGTTTTAAGCCAGCTTTTCCACTCTCCTCTTTCACCTTCATCAAGAGGCTCTTTAGTTCCTGTTCACTTTCTGCCATAAGGGTGGTGACATCAAACGATAGGGAAGGAATACAACCCCACCCATCAACAGAAAATTGGATTAAAGATTTACTAAGTATGGTCCCCCCGATCAGAACAAGACCCAGTTCCCCCATAGTCAGTCTCTCCCATCAGGAACTTCCATAAGCTTCTTATCCTTATCCATCAGAGGGCAGACAGAACACCACAATCACAGAAAACTAATCAAACTGATCACATGGACCACAGCCTTGTTTAAATCAATGAAACTATGAGCCATGCCCAGTAAGGCCACTCAAGACAGATGGGTCATGGTGGAGAGTTCTGACAAAAATATGGTCCACTGGAGAAGGGAATGGCAAACCACTTCGGTATCTTGCCTTGAGAACCCCATGAACAGTATGAAAAGGCAAAAAGATAGGACACTGAAAGATGAACTCCCCAGGTCAGGAGGTGTAAAAATATGCAAGACTTGTACACTGAAAAGTACAAAACATTGCCAAGAGAAATTAAATATCTAAATAAATGGAGAGATATACCATATCTGTGAAGCAGAACACTCAATACTTCTATGATGTCAATAAAAGGGAGAAGATTAATAAAGTACAAAGCTGGCTCTTTGAATAAGCTAATAGGCAAAACTCTGGCAAGGCTGATTAAGAACATAAAGTGAAGTTAAAAGTAAATATAATGAATAAAAATGGGAGATAACCACAAACACAGCAAAGGTTTAAAAATAAGAATATAATAGGTGTAATTTTATGGCAATACATTTGAAAACTTAGGTGAAAGGAATAATTTCCTAGAAAAGAAAAGGTGTGTAAAACTGACCCAACACAGAATAGAGAACATGACTAGACCAATAAATATTTTTAAGATGACTCAGTATCAACTATCTCCATTTCTCCTCCAGACACAACTGATTATCCATGTGGGAAATAACTGGATTTCTATTTCACACCGTATACAAAAATCAGTTCTAGGAAAATTGATTCACTTAAATGTTAAAAAGCAAAAATTTTAAACTTTCAGAAGAAAATATGGGGAAATATGAGGTAGCCAAGGATTTCTTTAAAAAGACCCAACAAGTACAAACCACAAAGGAAAACAAATATGGATAAATTTGACTTCATTAAAACATAAAATTTCTATGCACTCAAGATTCCACAAATAGGGTTAACAGTTGACATGAAGAATCATACTGAAGTGATGGAAATGTCCTAAAACTGATTTATGATGATGGTTGTACAACTTGATAAATTTACTAAAAATCTGTTGAATTGTGCACTCTAAGTGGGCAAATGACATATGTCAGATAAGCCTCAATAAAGTTATGCCATTAAAAAAAAATTAAAAGATTCCATAAGTAAAGGAAACAGTACATGACAGATTGGGAGGAGACTCAGGATTAGTATCCAGAATATGAAGAGCACTCGTCCAAATCAACAAGAAAACCCAAAAGGAAAAGGGTTGGAGCGCTTTTCTAGTTGTTAGATGAAATGCTGTTTTATTGATTCCTGGACTGCGTAATAAAACCAGTTAATCCACAAAACTTGAAAAGGTACTCAACATCACCAATAATTAGGGAAATGAATGTACAAATAAAAATGAGATATAATTTTTTATTCATAGTGTTAGCAAAAAGTAAAAGTCTTAACATCCCTGTCCCTAGTGATCCAGTGTTTAAGACTCCACATTTCCACCACAGGGGGCACGAGTTCTAACCTGGTGGGAACCCAAATCCCACATGCTGAGGCATGGCCAAGAAGAACATAAAGCAAAGTAACTCTGGTGGAAGAAGGTAAAGCAGAGTGGTTTGGCAATATCTGGTAGATTTAAACGTAGCTGCCCTTCAACCTAGCGATTTCACTCCTTGAGAAAGTCTCCCATGTGTACCGAAAGGACACATGCAGAGAATATTCATTGTGCTTCTTCATAAGTAGAGGAGACATCCAAGTAGGCATTTTTAGAAGAAAATGCATAAATAAGTTGTAATTTAATCATGTGATGGAATTTTGTATACTGAAAAAGAACAGAGGGAAAACTCAGCAGTGACCACAGGACTGGAAAAGGTCAATTTTCATTCCAATCCCAAAGAACAATGCCAGAGAATACTACCTTACAACTGTGCTCACTTCACATGCTAGCAAGGTGCTCAAAATCCTTCAAGCTAGGCTTCAGCAGTACCTGAACTGAGAACTTCCAAATGTACAAGCTGGGTTTCAAAGAGGCAGAGGAAACAGAGATCAAATTGCCAACATTCATTGGCTCATGGAGAAAGCAAGGGAGTTCCAGAAAAACATCTACTTCTGCTTCATTGACTAAAGCCTTTGACTGTGTTTACAACAAACTGTGGAAAAATTTTAAAGAGATGGAAGTCCCATACCTCCTTACCTGTCTTCTGAGAAACCTGTATGTGGGTTAGGAAGCAACAGTTAGAACTTTATGTGAAACAACTGTTCAAAATTGGGAAAGGAATATGACAAGGCTGTATACTGTCATCCTGCTTATTTAACTTCTGTGCAGAGTACAACATTTGAAATGCTGGGCTGGATGAATCACAAGCTGGAATCAAGATTGCTAGGAGAAATATCAACAACTTCAGATATGTAGAAGATACCACTCTAATGGCGCAAAGTGAAGAGGAACTAAAGAACCTCTTGATGAGGGTTAAAGAGGAGAGTGAAAGAAGCTGGCTTAAAACTCAACAATCAGAAAACTAAGATCATGGCATCCAGTCCCACCACTTCATGGCAAATAGAAGGGGGAAAAATGGAAGTAATGAAAGATTTTATCTTCTTGGACTCTGCTCCAAAATTACTGCAGATGGTGACCGCAGCCATGAAATGAAAAGATGCTTGTTCCTTGGAAGAAAAGCTAAGACAAACCTAGACAGCACTTTAAAAAGCAGAGACATCACTTTGCAGACAAAGGTCTGTACAGTCAAAGCTATAGTTTTTCCAGTAGTCATGTCTGGATCTGAGAGCTGGTCCATACAGAAGGCTGAGCACTGAAGAATTGATTCTTTTGAATTGTGATGCTGGAGAAGACTTTCGAGAGTCTCTTGGACTGCAAAAAGATCAAACCAGTCAATTCTAAAGGAAATCAATCCTGAATATCTATTGGAAGCACTGTTGCTGAAGCTGAAGCTCCAAATCTTTGGCCACCTAATGTGAAGAGCAGACCCATTGGAAAAGACCCTGATGCTGGGAAAGACTGAAAGCAAAAGGAGAAGGGGTTGGTAGAGGATGAGATGGTTAGATACCATCACCAACTCAATGGACATGAATCTGAGCAACTCTGGGAGATAGTGGAGGACAGAGGAGCCTGGTGCACTGCAGTCCATGGGGTCACAAAGAGCCGGACATGACTTAGCAGCAGAACCACAAATTCAACATGAAGAAATCTCTAAAAAGCGTTGATCAAAATAACAAGTTACAGAAGAACACATAGAATATGACACCCTTTCTTACATTTTGTTATGGATAGAGATTTACTTACTAGTGAAAGTATAAAGAACTGCCCCAAATTTAGGATGGAAGTGGGGCAACATAAGAAACATGGTCCTACAGAGATACTTAGCTGTGTTTATAGTGTTTCTTTTCCTGCGCTGGGTCGGGGGGTATGTGTGTGTGCCTACATTTTTCTCCTTTTGTAATCTGAAATATTGAAGTAACAAGAATGAGGCAAATCTGTGTATTCTGGTATAGAAAAATTTCTAAGACATTTTATGAAGTTAAAAAAGTAACTTTCAGGGCTTCCCTGGTGGCTCATGCAGGAGACATGGATTCGATCCCTGATCTGGGCAGCTGCGACCTACGCCACAACTACTGAGCCTCCGCACTAGATTGAGCCTGGCAGCCACAACTACTGAGCTGTGGAAGCCCTTGAGCCTAGAGTCCATGCTTTGCAATAAGAGAGGCCAGCTCAGTGAGAAGCTGGCACAGCTCAGCCGGAGAGTAGCCCCCGTTCTCCACAGCTAGAGAAAACCATGTGTAGCAATGAAGACCCAGCACAGCCCAAAAGTCAATTAAGAAATGATTGTTTTAAAACAGTAACCTTTAGAAAAACATTATAAACACGATCTCATTTATGTAAACACAAATAAGCTATGTGTGTATATTTATATACCTATGTATTATATGCACCTATTAAAGGAGGGTGCACTGTTAAACAATGGACATCTCTAGAGAAAAGAGAATGGGGGTGGGGTGTTGTGAGGGGAGATTACTGTGTTTTACCCTGTTTATTAGTACTTGTATAATAATTTATAAAGTGATTTTGAAGATTTCAATGAATCAGAAAAGTCAGATACCAATGACCCAGAACCTCCAGTTCTAGGAACCTATCCTCACACAGAAGTCATTAAAGCAGGGTTTGTAATAGAGAAGATTGAGAAACAGTCTACACATCCGTCAACAGGCAGTGGCTAAATTGTGTATCCATGCAGTGGAATCCTGGACTTCCCACGTAACACTAAAAGGAACCCACCTGTCGATGAAGGAGATGTAAGAAGCACAGGTTCGGTCCCAGGGTCAGGAAGATCCCTTGGAAGAGGGTGTGGCAACCCACTCCAGCATTCTTGCCTGAGAATCCCATGGACAGAGGAGTCTGCCAGGCTACCGTCCATAGAGTTGCAAAGAACTGGACTCGACTGAAATGACTTAGCACACAGGCACAATAGAATGCATTGGAAGCCTGGAATCTTGCCACTGCACCATCAGGGAAGTCCTGTCCTGCCACTTTCTTCATGGAACACTCCCAAGTACTCCCAGCGTCTCCTGATTTCCTAGAATGATCCCGCAGAACTGCACCACGTGTGAGGCTCGTGCAAGGCCTTGACCAAATTGCAAAACGGTAAGGAAATAAATGATTTTTCTTGTTGCAAACCTCTCAGTCTCAGGTGTTTTGTTTTGTTTCCACAGTCATTGACAACCCAGGCAGTTGGCAGCACGTCTGGTTTGTCTCCCTGTTCCCAGGCCCAGCTCCAGGGCCTGGTACAAAAACAAGAGCTCAGTGGGTATTGAGGGAGTGAATGAATAAATGGATGGTTGGATAGACGGATAGAAGAATGGGTGATGGAGGGATAAGTGAACTGTCTTGGGCCTGGTAACCTGCAGGTGGTAGGTTGTGGCAGAATCAGGGATCCCAAGGGTAACAGCTTTGTGGAGGATAAGGCAACAGTCTCTGCTGGGATTTTTATAAATGCAGGGTGCCTGCTAGGTCTAACTGGGGCAGCGTATTAAGGGGCAGTGCACTCACAGCCATTCAAGTGAGATGATAACTGCAAACTGGAGACGTGGAAGCCTCTGCGGTGCAGGAGTTCCAGAGCCACACCATACCTGCCAGAACCACGGCGGCCGAAGTGATGCCTGGAGAGCCACCATTCCACTCAGCTCCAAATGTAAGTCTCGCATGATTGCAACTGTGGGAGGAGTGCCTGGAACACGTGGTTTTTACTGTTCCAGCCTCTGCGGTCCAGGAAGGCAGCTGGGAGGAGGTGGCAACAGATGCTGAGTGAGCCAATCGGCTACACCCACTTCCGCTTCTACTGGCTGCTCTGCCAAAGACCTTCTCAACTGGGCGTTTGGATTCCTGCACAATCTACATCCAGCCTGCCTCCCCCTTTCCACATGACCCACTTTGTATTGTGGCCAACTGACTCGTCCCATTCCCTGAAACATGCTTGTTCCTCAGACTAGCTGTCTCCTCTTTGGCTCCTCTTTCTGTAAGATGCTCTCTGTCTCCTATTTGCTCAGAAAACCCTTCTCACATACCCAGAGCCACTTTCTATCATCAGCTAAGAATCTGAGTGAGTCTCTCCTTTGTCTTGGCACCAGTGGCATTGACCCAATGGGAACACAGTCTTGTGCGACCCTATGTTGTAATTGCTCCAATGTCTGTGACCTCCATTAGGGCAGGGCTCAGAATTAAAAAAAAAAAAAAANAAAAAAAAAAAAAGTACTGTACATGTGCTGTAAATTGCATTAAAAAAAAAAGTACTGTACATGTGCTGTAAATTGCAAGGACAGTTATACAGCCCATTGCATGTTGAGCTTGGACTGTCTACCAGACACATGTTTAACCCTCAAAACAGTCCTGTGAGTCAGGTCCTATTCTCATGCCTATTTTATAGATGAGGAAACCGAGGCACAGAGAAGTTAAGTGACTTGCCCAAGGTTTGCACAGCTAATAGGGGAAGACAAAGTCAGGATTTAAAGCAGGCAGTGTGGGGACTTCACTGGTGGCCAGTGGTTAAGAAGCCACCTGCCAACGCAGGGAACACAGGTTTGATCCCTGGTCAGGGAACTAAGATCCCACATGCCTAGGGGCAACTAAGCCTGTGCAGCACAGCTACGGAAGCCTGTGAACCCTAGAGGCCGTGCTCTGCAACAAGAGAAGTCACCGCAAGAAGCAGCCCGAGCACCGCAGCTAGAGAAAGCCCCGGCACAGCGAGAAGGGCCCATGCACCGTGACAAAGACCCAGCACGGCTAAGGATAAACAAATAAAATTTAAAAGGAGAATTTCTATAAATAAGTGAAGCAGGCAGTGTGGCCCCACAGCCCCATTCTCACCCTCTGTACTTTGCAACATGTCCAGCTTCTCAATCCTGTGACAACTTGTTTCACTGATGAAAAAGCAGTGGCTCAGAGAGGGCAAGGAACTTACCCTAAGTCACCCTGGAGAGTGGCTGAGGTGGGACTGTCTGGCTCCCTGACACACCACAGCCCTCCTATAAGCCACCAGGTGCCCCTGTCTGGCCCCAACTCCCTCAGGGTCTGTGATGAATCCACCGCCAATCCAAGCAGGGTCGAGGGGCTGTGTCCTTCCCAAAAGTCTCTGGGCAAAGCCAGGGGACAGCCACCACTGGGTTAGACCACCCGGGTGTCCTAGGAGGGCAGAACAGGGCTCGAAGTCCGAGTCTCTGCCCACTGCAGGGGGCAGGCAGCCAGGTCTGAGGCCACATCAGGACTCAGCTTGGCCACCAGGGGTTCAGTGAAAGGGACACACAATACAGAGGGCAGGTCCAGGGACAGCACCTATTGCCCAGGTCTAGCACAGACAAAGAAAGGTGTGGCTTGGGCAATCAGCCGGCACTCAGCCCATCAACACACTTGTGTGGAACCTGTTCTGCGTCAGAGTAGGGCTCAGTGCTGGGAACTGAGCTGTGAGCAAAAAGACACCTTCCGCTCTCAGGAGCCTTCTTGCCCAGGGTAAGAAGCCCAGGGCACATTCTTCCTCCTGCTTCTCCCTTGCTCCTGTCTTCTTCCCGTTAGAACAGATGGAGTTTCCCTCCTCCCATGGGTTTTCATTCATCCAACAAGTATATACTGAGTCATCACCATTAGCCAGCCCTTGTTCTAAGTGTAGAGAATGAATTTGTGGACAAAAGAGATAAAAATCTCTGCCCCCCTGGAGCATGCATTCAATAAAAGATGACAAACAAGGAAACACAGAGCAAAGTGAGGACTTTGGGAAATCCATAGGGGAAGGGAGAGGAGGGACTTCCTTGGTGGTTCAGTGGCTAAGACTTTGCGCTCCCAACACAGGGGCCCTGGGTTTGATCCCTAGTCAGGGAGCTAAATCCCACGAGCTGCAACTAAGAGTTAGCACGTGTGTGTGTGTGTGTTGTCGCCTCAGTCATGTCCAACTCTTTACAATCTTATGGACTATCGCTTGCCAGGCTCCTCTGTCCGTGGCATTCTCCAGGCAAGAATACTGGAGTGGGTAGCCACGCCCCTTTCCAAGGGATCTTCCCCGCCCTGGGATCAAACCAGCGCCTCGTACGTCTCCTGCAGTAGCAGGTGTGTTCATTACCACCAGCACCACCGGGGAAGCCCAAGAGTTCAAATGCCACAACTCAAGATCCCACTTTACTTTAGATCCCAAACAAAAAATATTTTTAAAAATTTAAAAAGGTAGAGAAGGTGGAGCAGATGAGGAGGATCCTGAGTGTTTGAAAGGTGGAGAGACAGTTCTGTCTGAGCTGGAGGTGTGCATAGATGTGGGTTCAGGTAGATACAGGAGCAGGAAAAGAGAAGTGAGGAGTGTGGAGAAGCTGGGATTAATTATCTCAGAAAGAGGGAACAGGAACTTTGTATTGAGCTGCAGCAGGAGTACCAGGAAGCATATGTGTCCCAAGAATTTTATGGCCCTCTGGCCCTGAGTTCAAAGTGAAACAACCTTCTGCTTATCTGAGTTGATCTCTACCCCCGCACAGGCACCGAGTTGGTGGAAGTGTTCAGCCAGGGATGGAACCTTCTGGGTGTGGCAGTTTGGGGACATGTCCATACATTCATGATACCTCTCATTTTAAGAGGTGGACCCTAATTCTCCTCCCCTTGAATGTAAGCCATACTCAGTGACTGGCTTGTAATGAATAGAATAAAATGAAGTAGAGGGTAGGAATGGCAGGAAGACACTCAAGCAGCCCAACAGGCAAGTCCAGGTGCTGAGGAACTGAGGCCCACAGCCGTGGGAGTGACTCCTGGGAAAGGGGAATCCTCCAGCCCCAGCCAGGCCTTCAGATGACTGCAGCTCTGGCCAGCTTCACTACAAATCTCACGAGACTGTGAGTCAGACCCTCCCAGCTAAGTTGCTCCAGAATTCCTAACCCACAGAACAGTGAGATAAATTGCTTTTAAAAATTTTAAGCCATAGAGTCCTGGGATAATTTTTACACAACAGTTAACTCATACACCAGGTGTCATGGATAGAGTAAGGAGCAGTTGAAGGGTGGGCTTCCTCTCAGCATATTCGAGAACCCAACTCCTTCTATCTGATGGCCCTGCTATCCCCAAGGGGCCTTCGGAGTCCCCTGCAAATCTTCTGCATTTGGCTGGGAGTCGAGGATACAGAAAGTGAGAGAGATCGTAAGAGATGGAGGTTTCCAAAGGCCATATCTGGTAACGAATAATAAAGAGTAATGAAAAGTGGGATGAGGAAGTGACATATAAAATGGAGCCAAAAGAGGATTAGAGGGTAGGAAGGGAGAAGGGCATACAGATCAGTGGGAAGATCTCTGGCCTGAAAGTCTGTATTTTAGGAAGCAAAGAGAATCCCAGGGCAACTGGAGCTTGGGGAGAGAGGCTGAGGATGGCCGGAAAAGGAGTCAGAGCAGGTGGGTGGGGCCTGATGTGCACAGGGTCCTGTCGACAGTCTCTACAGGACTTGGGGTTTATCCAGGTCAGTAGGAAGACCCTGCAGGGTTTCAGCAGGAGATAGCTGAACAGATCTGCACAGAGCACCATCCTGGAGGAGGGAGGGGAGCTTCAGCTGGAGCAGGAAGAGTGGTCAGGAAGCTGATGCAACTGCTCAGGGAGTGATAAAGACAGTGGTGCTGGGCTGAGCAGGGCGGACAGGCTGAAGGTATGACGGGCCAGGAGGTAGTGTATGATTAAGTGTGGGCGGGGGAAGGGCCTCAGAGGCCCCAGTCGTCTTCTCTCTTTAAATATTTATTTTATTATTATTTTTTTTCCTGTTTTGGCTGCATGGCAGTCATGTGGGATCTTAGTTTTCTGACCAGGGATCCAACCCACACTTCCTGCAGCGGACGTGTGGAGTCTTAATCTCTGAACCACCTGCCCCAGTCTTCTTGTGGAAGGTAGAACTGTTCTTGAGGATGGGGCTTCCCAGAGACGGCAAATTTGCAGGCAGCAGGTCGAGTTCACTTTGTAAGATAATGAGATATTTGACATGTACAAAGTAATTGATGTCAAATATACATAAGCAAGGGCTTCCCCAGTGGCTCAGGGGTAAAGAATCCTCCTGCATTCGATCTCAGGGTTGGGAAGATGCCCTGGAAAAGAAAATGGCAACCTACTCCAGTATTCTTGCCTGGGAAATCCCACAGACACAGGAGCCTGGCGGGCTACAGTCTGTGGGGTCCCAAAAGAGTTGGACATGACTTAGGGACTAAACAATAACAATAACAAATACTTAAGCAATGGAGTGAAATCAAAATAAATACCCAACTTGAGAATCAGACTATTAGCAACATTGCCAGTTCCCTGTTTCTCTCTCCCATCACACCTCCCTGTCTCCCACCCCAAGATACCATATTCTCAATTATATTATTTTTAAATATTAAATGTTTTTAAACTCATTACCTTGATTTTATTTTTCTCATAAACCCAAGTGGTTATTTTATTGTAAATATGCTTGCAAAAATGTTCCAGTTAATCATTGAATGGATTTGCTTTTCAGCACAGAATTGACTGCACTCCAGATAAAGCTGCCAGTATTTTGGTCCCACCTCATCCACTGCCTCTCCTGTTGCTCTAACCACTTGTCCCCCTCTGCTTCGTGCGGTCTTTATCACTGGGCACGGCACAATGAGCCTCAGCGTTCTCCGAGATGATGCACTTTTTCCCTCCTCTCATCTGTTAAAAGGGTAAATTACATTAATTTTCTTATCCCTAAGCTTGCATTTTTTTGGAATGAATCCAACTTGTGCAGGGTGTCTTATCTTGTCTATATATTACTGCTGCTGCTGCTAAGTCACTTCAGTCGTGTCCGACTCTGTGCGACCCCATAGACACAGCCCACCAGGCTCCCCCGTCCCTGGGATTCTCCAGGCAAGAACACTGGAGTGGGTTGCCATTTCCTTGTATATATTACTAGGTTCAGTTTAATAATTTGGTTCGGTTTTTCACATCTGCGTTTATGAGCCTGTATTATGAGCATGAAAGTGAAAGTGTAAGTTAGTTGCACAGTTGTGTCCGACTCTCTGTGATTCCATGGACTGTCCTGCTCCTCCATCCATGGAATTCTCCAGGCAAGAGTACTGGAATGTGTTGCCATTTCCTTCTCCAAGGGATCTTCCCAACCTGGGGATCGAACCCAGGTCTCCCACATTGCAGGCAGACTCTTTACCAGCTAAACCACAAGGGAAGCCCGAAGTATGAGTATACTTGATGCCAAAATCTAAAAAGGACTGCGTAAGAAAAAAAATTCTGCAGGCTCATAAACACAGATGTAAAAAACCTAAGCAAATTATTAACCAAACTAGTAATATATAAACAAGGTAACACACTGTCCCCAAGTTGGATTTATTCCCAAACTTCAAGGTGAGGAATAGGAAAATCAATTAATGTAATTCACCCTTTAACAGATTAGATGCTACATTTATGACATGTGAGTGGGAAAGTTCTCTCTTTTTATATACCTTGGAAGAATTTGTACAAGATAGAAGTGTTTGTTCTTTGAATGTCTAGTTAATCTTCCGTTGAGGCCTTTCCTTTATGATAAGATTAAAAAAAAATTTTTTATTGATGTATAGTTGATTTACGATGCTGTGTTTGTTAGTTACTGGTGTACAGCAAAATGATTCAATTATACATATGTACACATTCTTTTTTCAAAATATTCTTTTCCGTTATGGTTTAGCGTAGGATATCGAATGGAGTCCTCTGTGCTATATAGTAGGACCTTGTTGTTTAGCCATTCTACATCTTTGTGATAAAATTTTATCTACTGATTCAATTTAATATTATAGGATTAATCAGCATTTTTGTTGTTGTTGTGTGAACTTTTCGCTGTGGCTCAAGGACTTAGTCACCCTGAAACATACGGGATCTTAGTTCCCTGACCAGGGACAGAACCCCCGTCCCCTGCATTGAAAGGCAGACTCTCACCCACTGGACCACTAGGGAAGTCCCTAATCAGGATTAATATTCCTACTTGTTTTAGTTTTGCCGAGTTTTATTTTTGTATAGGGACTTGTCTATTTTTATATAATTTAAATATATTAAAATTACATAAAACATAAAAGTTGGCATAAAGTTGTTTATAACATCTTTGCATTTTTCTTGTCTAACATATCTCACTTTTTATTTCTGTTATTGTTAATTTGTGCCTTCTCTTTTAAAAATTACTCTGATTACAGCTTGCCAAAGGTTTGTCAATTTTATTGGTATCATTCAGTTCATTTCAGTTGCTCAGTTGTGTCCAACTCTTTGCCACCCCATGGACTGCAGCATGCCAGGCTTCCCTGTCCATCACCCACTCCCAGAGCTTGCTCAAACTCATGTCCTTCAAGTCAGTGATACCATCCAACCATCTCATCCTCTGTCGTCCCCTTCTCCTCCCACCTTCAGTCTTTCCCAGCATCAGGGTCTTTTCCAATGAGTTGGCTCTTTGCGTCAGGTAGCCGAAGTATTCCAGCTTCAGCTTCAGCATCCAATGTATTCAGTTTCAGCTTCAGTCCTTCCAATGAATATTCAGGTTAATTTCCTTTACGATTGACTGGTTTGATCTTCTTGCTATCCAAGGGACTCTCAAGAGTCTTCTCCAGCACCAGAATACCAAAGCATCAGTTCTTCGGCACTCAGCCTTCTTTATGGTCCAGCTCAAATCCAGGCATGACTTCTGGAAAAACCATAGATTTGACCATATGAAACTTTGTTGGCAAAGTAATGTCTTTGCTTTTTAGTATGCTGTCTAGTTTTGTCATAGCTTTCCTTCCAAGGATCAAGTGTCTTTTAATTTCAAATTAGAAAGAAAAGAAAGTAAGGTTGAAGTTGCAAAGTCTTCTACCATCTAGGGTCAGAAATCACATGATGTCATTTCCACAATGTCCTGTTGGTATATAGGTCAGCCTTATTCCATGAATACCAGGCTCATTTGAAGGCCACTTGGGAGGCTGGCTACCACAACCATCCTCGGTCTTCTCCATTTGGAACAATTTCTCAGGTTTCTTTTTCTTCTATGAACCTGAAACTTGTGAAAAGTGTTGGCCAGTTATTTTGTAGAAGATCCCTCAGTTTGGATTTATCTGATGTTTTCTAATGCTTACTTTGAGGTTATTCATTAGGGGCAAGAATAATACAGAAGTGATGTGCTCTTCACAGTGAATCCTACTGGGTGGTACGTGAAATTGGCTTGGCTTGTTATTGGTCACATTAACTTTGATCACTTGGTTAGGATGTGTCTGCCAGGATTCTCCAATGCAAACTGACTCATTTCCCCTTTGTAATTAGTAAATATCTTGGGTGAGGGGAGATATTTTGAATTTACGCAAGGATCTTGTTTCTTATCATACTATTTTAATCATCAGTGATTCCTGCCTGCAACAAGTACTACTGTGACATTTGCCTAATGGTGAATTTCTATTTTCATCACACCTTTTCCTTTTATTTACAAAACCCTACTGGAAGAAACAACTATCCAGCTTCCGTGGTGGCTCAGTGGTAAAAACCCCACCTACCAATGCAGGAGGCGTGGGCTGGACCATTTGATCCAGGAAGATCCCATGTGCCTTGAAGCAACTAGCCTGTGCACAGCTACTGAACCTGGGCTCCAGAGCCTGGGAGCCACAACTACTGAGCCTACGTGGTTCAACTACTGAAGCCCAAGTGCCCTAGAGCTTGAGAAGCCACCGCCACAACTAGAGAGCGGCCGCACCAGGAGCCACAGCTCCACTTGCCACAACTGGAGAAAACCCCGGGCATCAGCAAAGACCCAGCACAGCCAAAAATAAACTATTTTTTAAAAGAGAAAGAGCTGTCACTTCTCCTCCATTTACTTATTTATTTATACCACTATAGACTCATGGATATTTGTTTTATTCCATGGGTAACAATCCCTTACCATCTATGATAGTTAATTTTATGTGTCAGCTTGACGGTATCAAAGGGTGCCCAGATATGTGGCTACATACTATTTCTGGTTGTGCCTGTGAGGGTATTTCCAGTTGAAATTTCCAGTTTGCTCAGAATCAATGGAGAAGTTTGCTCTCCCAAATGTGAGTGGGCATCACCCAGCCCACTGAGAGCTTCAGTAGAGTGAAAACGAGGAGGAAGGAAGAATTCACCCCTTTACCTGATTCCTTGAGCTGGCCATCGATCTTCTGTCCTTGGCCACCCTTGTTTCCAGGTCTTCAAATTCAGAAGTAATTACACCGCCACTTTCCAGGGTCTCTAGCTTGCAGACGGTGGATGGTGGGACTTTTCCACCTCCATAACTGCATGAAGAAATTCCTAATAATCGGGGTCCCCAACCTCCCAGATCTAATGCCTGATGCTCCAAGGTGAAGCTGATGTGATAATAATAGAAATAGAGTGTACAATAAATGTAATGTGCTTGAATCATTGGAAACCATCCACCCCAACCCCGGCATGGAAAAATGGTCTTCCAAGAAGCCAGTCCCTGGAGCCAAAGAGGTTGGGGACTGCTGCTTATACTAAATCTCTTTGTATGTGTATCCTATTGGTTCTATTTCTCTGAAGAACCCTAACTAATGCACTATCATTGCTTATTTTATTGTTCAGATTGTCCCAGATTAAGCCCCAGGGAGCTCCTTCAGGCTGACTCATCTGGCTCCTTGCTTTCTGTCACTAGGTGATATTCCAGATTCATGATGTACCATCTCTGCACCAGCCCTGAAATGAACCATTTCTCCAAACAGCCCTGATTCCTTTTCACTGAAGAATGGAATTTAAGAACCAAGAACTTAGCATCAGCAGTGCTCATTGTTACTGGGGTGTTATCGCCTCCACGTCCTCTCAGTGGATAGAGTAGGAAATATATATATATGTGTGTACCCATCTGTTTATTTCTAGATCTACCCATCTGTACATATGTATTCATCACACAAGTTTATACTAATGCCTTTGATTCTCATCCAACATCACAGGGTTCTTTCTAGCTTTCCCCTTTCCCTACTTGTAATTCTTCTCTGACAGTAAGAAATCGGATTTTCATAATTTATAATATTCTATTTATGTGCTTAGTACATGTAAATATTAAATAGGTTCAGAATTTCTAACCCACATCTCTCTGAAAAACAAATTTGCTGCTAAGAGTACAATACTTGTATTGTTCAATTCTTTTTTCTTACAGTAGTTACTCAAAGATTGAAGCTGGAATCAAGATTGCCAGGAGAAATATCAATAACCTCAAATAAACCACACTTATGGTAGAAAGCAAAGAAGAACTAAGGAGCCTCTTGATGAAAGTGAAAGAGGAGAATAAAAAAGCTGGCTTAAAACTCAATATTCAAAAAACAAAGATCACGGCATCTGGTCCCATTACTTCATGGCAAATAGATGAGGAAACAATGGAAATAGTGAGAGACTATTTTCTTGGGTTCCAAAATCATTGCAGATGGTGACTGCAGCCATGGAATTAAAAGACACTTGTTCCTTGGAAGAAGAGGTATGACCAACCTAGACAGCATACTAAAAAGCAGAGATATTTCTTTGCCAACAAATGTCCATCTAGTCAAAGCTATGGTTTTTCCAGTAGTCATGTATGGATGTGAGAGTTGGACTGTGAAGAAAGCTGAGTGCCAAAGAATTGATACTTTTGAACTATGGTGTTGGGGAAGATCCTTGAGTCCCTTGGACTGCAGGAGATCCAACCAGTCCATTCTAAAGGAGATCAGTCCTGGGTATTCTTTGGAAGGAATGATGATAAAGCTGAAATTCCAGTACTTTGGCCACCTCATGAGAAGAGCTGACTCATTGGAAAAGACTCTGATGCTGGGAGGGATTGGGGGCAGGGGGAGAAGGGGACGACAGAGGATGAGATGGCTGGGTGGCATCACGGACTCGATGGACGTGAGTCTGAGTGGACTCCGGGAGATGGTGATGGACAGGGAGGCCTGGTGTGCTGCGATTCATGGGGTCGCAAAGAGTCGGACACGACTGAGCGAGTGAACTGAACTGAAGAAATATATGTCACATATTATATATAATATTAACATTCTATATTATATATTAATTATACAAAGTAACATTATATTATACATTGGTTATTATATACATGTTNTGTTTTTAAAAAGAAAGGGTGTTGAATTTGGTAGGTTTTTCTAGCATCTATGCAGATAATCATATAATTTTTTCCCTTAAATCTATTAATGTGGCCTGTGATGTTAATGGATTTCTTATCATTAAATCAATCTTGGGCTTCTGGAATAAATTCCACTCGGTCGTGGTGCATTGTTTTCTTGCTGTAGCATTGGATTACATTTGGTGATATTTTACTTAGTATTTGTGTTTCAATATTCATGAGTGATTTGAGTCTGTAGTTATCTTTTATTATTGTGCCTTCTAGGTTTGGATGTTAATGTTTTACTTGCTTCATAAAAGAAATAAGTTGTAACTCAAGCATACATCAATACAGTAAACTTCTTAAAACTGAAAAAAAAATAAAAGAAACAAAGAATGTTCTGAAATGATTTCTAGAACATTGGGACTATCTGTTCTTTAAAAGATGTGAGAAACTTCTATGAAACCATCTGGGCCCAGTGCTTTTTTGTGAGGGAGTTCTTTCAAATTTTCCTTTTTTCTTCTATGGATATTGGTCTAGCTAAGATTTTTTTCATTATAATGAGATAAATTTTGCTAATCTCTATTTTCCTAGGACATTATTACTTTATCCCAGGCTTTCCAAATTTACTTTTATTAAAGTCTGCATAGTAACCTCATAATTTCAAACTTCTTTAAAAAGTTTCTTTACTTAAAAAATTATGGTAAAATATGCGTAAAAGTTCCCTGGAGAAGGAAATGGCAACCCTCTCCAGTATTCTTGCTTGGAAAATCCCACGGACAGAGGAGTCTGGTGGGCTACATTTCACGCGGTCACAAAGAATCGGACATGACTGAGCATCTGAGCACATATACGTAAAAGTTACCATTTTTCAATTTTTTTAAAAGGTATGATTCAGGGCCAAAAGGAGAGGGGGGCAGCAGAGGATGAGATGGTCAGATAGCTTCACCATTTCAATGGACCTGAATCTGAGCAAACTCCTGGAGATAGTGGAGGACAGAGGATCCTGGCGTGCTGCAGCCCACGGGATCACAAAGAGGCCTACATGACTTACCGACTTAACAGCAACATTAGGTAGGTTCACACCGTGCAAGCCTCACCACCATCCCTCCATAAAACTTTTTTCTTCTTGCCAAACAAACTCTGTACCCATTTCCCTCTCTCCTCAGCCCCTGGAAACCGCCATTCTACTTTCTGTCTTTATAAATTTGACTATTTTGTATAAGTCAAAAAAAAGTCTTTACTGAGGTAGCATTCATATGGCACATAATTTACTCCTACAAAGTGTACAATTGGTTCTTAGTATATTCAAAGTTGTGCAAATATCACCACGATCCAATTTCAGGACATTTTCATGATGCCAAAAAGAAACTCAGCATCTATCAGCAGTCACTCCCCACTGGCTGTTCCTCCAGCCCCAGGCAACCACTGCTTTCAGTCTACAGTTTTGCCTGTTCTGGACTTATCACATAAATAAAATCATACCATAGAGTGCCTTTTGTGACTGTCTTCTTTCATTTGAAATAATATTGTCCAACTCATCCGTGTTGTAGCATGCATCAGTACTTCATTTTTCCTTTTTTTTGACCACCATATCTCAAGTCTTGCAGGATCATGAGTCCCCAGCCAGGGACTGAACCCTAGCTCTCAACCGTGAAACATGCAGTCCTAACCACTGGACCTCCAAGGAATTCCCAGTGCTTCATATCTTTTTATGACTGAATAATATTCCCTTGCATGGTCATATCACATTTTGTTTAATCCACTCATCATTTGGGTTCTTTCCGCCTTTTGGCTCTTGGAAATTATGCTGCTGTGAATATCACGTACAAGGTTTTGTGTGAACACATATCTTCAGTTCCCTTGGGTATACGTCTAGGAGCAGAATGACTGTATTATACGGTAAGTCTATAATTAACTTTTTGAAGAACCACCAAACTATTTTCTGAAGTAGCTGCACCATTTTACATTCCCACCAGCAATGTATGAAGGCTCCAATTTCTTCACACCCTTGTCAACACCCATCATTTTGTGTCTTTGTTAGCCATCCTAGTGGGTGTGAAGTAGTGTCTGTTGTGGTTTCTCTTTTTCTTGTTGCACTTCCTTAATGACTAGTGATGCTGAGCGTCTTTTCGTGTGCTTTTGGCTGTTTGTGTATCTTCTTTGGAGAAATGTCTATTCTTTTGCCCATTTGAAAAATAGGACTATTCAACTTCTCTGGTGGCTCAGTGGTAAAGAACCTGCCTGCTAATGCAGGATACACAGGTTCAGTCTCTGGTCCCAGAAGATCCCACATGCAGCAGGGTAACTAAGCCTGTGAGCCACAGCTACTGAGTCTGTGTGCTAGAGCCAGGGAGCTGCAGCTACAGAGACCACATGCCAAAAGTACGTGGGCCGCACACCCTAGAGCCTGTACTCTGAAACACAAGAAACCACCTCAATGAGAAGCCTGCATACCGCACCTAGAGAGTAGACCCAACTCTCTGCAGCTAGAGAAAGCCTGCACAGCAATGGAGATGCAGCAGGGCCAATAAATAAATACATAATTAAAATGAAAAAATAAGGGCAACAGTTGTCAGAGTCCTTTAAATATTACTGGTACAAATTCCCTATCAGATACCTGGTTTGCAAATATTTTCTCCTATTTTGTAGTTGTCTTTTTACTTTCTTGGTAGTATCCTTCACAGCATAAAGTTTTTAATTTTTATGTAGCTTATTTTTTCTTTTTTGTGCTTTTGGTGTCGTATCTAAGAAACCCTAACCCAAGATCATGAAGATTTGTGCCCATATTTTCTTCTGAGAATACTACGGTTTTAGTTCTTAGATTTTAGGACTATGCTTTATTTTGATTTTATTATTCGTCTGGCGTGAGACAGGTGTCCAACTTCATTCCTTTGCATGTGGTTATCCAGTTGTCCCAGCACCCATTTACTGAAAAGACTGTTCTTCCCTTATTGAAAGATCTTGGCACTGTTACAGAAAATCAGTTGACCACAAACATAGGGGTTTATTTTTGATAAATATTTTACAATATTGGTAAATCAGTTCTATTATATTGATCTATTTGTCTGTCTTAATGGTGAGATGGAGCAGGACCCTATGATCCTTGCCCCCATGTCCTCAGCCTACCTTTTGTCTTAGCCAAAGAGTAAGTTTAATCAGAGAAGCAAGAAAATCAGAAACAAAGGAAAACAGTCCAACAAGACTAAGTAACTGTTTAGTCATTAAATCTAGTCAAGGACGTTTAGTTCCTTCTCAAGGGCTATAGGCAATATTATGAGCCATATCCTGTGAGCTGTCTTTTAGATACTGAAACCCCCACCTGGTGGAAGAAGTTAATTACAGGATGAACAGATTGTAGGCGTGACATAATCTGACAAATTTCAAGAATTGGCCTCTAAGAAATGGGAACAAATCAACCATGGAACTAAAGATTAAATGCTCTTAAAACAATCAAGACAGTACTGGTCGTACCACTGATGATCAGTTTCAAGATGCCTGTCAGAGTTGTCTGCTATTTCTGCATGTATCCCCCTCTGTCTATATTGTCAGTGGGGAGAGTCAACCTTTGGACAGGTGGTAGCCCTTCCCAACCCCGGTTGCTGGAATCCAAAATAAAGTCAACTTTCCTTTCCACCAACCTTGCCTCATTTTTGGCTTTTGAGTGGCAAGCACTTGGACCCCACTTTCGGGTACAATGGCAGTACCACACAGTCCAGAGTACTGTAGCTTTGCAGTAAGTTTTGAGTCCAGGAAGAATGAATCATGCAGCTTTGTTCTCTCTCTGCTTTTTTTCTTTTTAAAATTTTTATTGGAGTAGAGCTGAATTACAATGTTGTGTTCAAGTGTACTCTCTAATTTTTTTCTCAAGATTGCTTTGATTATTTTGAGTCTCTTGCATACCCACAGAACTTTCTGAATCTTTACTTTGCTGTATACCTGCAACTGGAGAAGGCAATGGCAACCCACTCCAGTACTCTTGCCTGGAAAACCCCATGGACGGAGGAGCCTGGTAGGCTGCAGTCCCTGGGGTCACTGTGGGTCAGACATGACTGAGCGGCTTCACTTTCACTTTTCACTTTCATGCATTGGAGAAGGAAATGGCAACACACTCCAGTACTCTTGCCTGGAAAATCCCATGGATGGAGGAGCCTGGTGGGCTGCCATCTATGGGGTCACACAGAGTCGGACACGACTGAAGCGACTTAGCAGCAGCAGCAGCATACCTGAAACTAACACAATATTGTAAATCAACCAGAGTTCAATTTAAAAAATTAGCCATCACAACAGCTCATTTCATTTTGTTGCTGTTCAGTCGCTCAGTCGTGTCTGACTCTTTGTGACACTGTGGACTGCAGCACACCAGGCTTCCCTGTCCTTCACCGTCTCCCAGAGCTTGCTTAAATTCATGTTCATTGAGTCTAAATTCATGTTCATTGAGTCGGTGATGCCATCTAACCATCTCATCCTCTGTCATCCCCTTATCCTCCGGTCTTCAATCTTTCCCAGCATCAGGGTCTTTTCTAATGAGTTGACTCTTCCCATCAGATGGTCAGAGGATTGGAGCTTCAGCTTCAGCGTCAGTCCTTCCAGTGAATATTCAGGACTGATTTCCTTTAGGACTGACTGGTTAGATCTCCTTGAAGTCCAAGGCACTCTCAAGAGTCTTCTCCAACACCACAGTTCAAAAGCATTAATTCTTCACTGTTCAGCCTTCTTTATATCATTTGTTCACTTCTTTTTATCACTGAATAATATTCCATTTTATGGATATACCACAACTTTGTTTATCCATTCACCTATTAAAGGATATCTTGATTGCTTTTATTTTTGGCAATTATGAATGAAACTGATAGAAACATTTGTGTGCAGGTTGGGTGGACATAAATTTTCAACTCCCTTGATAAATACTAAAGAGGACGGTTGCTGGATTGTATGTAAGAATGTATTTAGTTTTGTAAGAAACTGTCAAACTCTCTTCCAAAGTGCCTGTACTGATTTTCATTCCTACCAGAAATGACTAAGAAATCCTACTGCTTCACATCCTCACCAACATTTAGTGTTGTTAGTGTTGTGGGTTTTGGCTATTCTAATAAGGATGCAGGGTATCTCATTGTTGCTTTAATTAGCATTTCTCTAATAACATGATATGAGACATCTTTTTACATGAGTATTTGCCATCTGTATATTTTCTTTTGTGAAATGTCTGTTAAGGGTTTTGGCCTATTTTAAAATTGGATTTTTTTTCTTATCATTATCTTTTTGTTTTTGTCTTTTTTTGGCCAAGGTGTGTGACTTGCAAGATCTTGGTTCTCCTACCAAGGATGGAACCCAGGCCCTCAGCAGTGAAAGCACAGAATCCTAACCCCTGGACTGCCAGGGAATTCTCTCCTATTTTGGAGTTTTAAGAGTTCTTTGTATATTTTAAATAACAGTCCTTTAACAGATATGTCTCTTTTACAAATGTTGTCTCCCTGTCAAATTCTCTTGACATTGTCTTTTGCAGAGCAAAAGTTTTCCATGTTAACGAATTCCTTTCTCAGTTGTTTTTTCACAGATCATACCTTTGGTGTGGTATTTGAAAAATCACGGCCTTACACCTTAAACTAATACAATGTTATATGTCATTTATATCTCAGTAAAACTGGGGGGAAAAGTTATGGCTATACTCAAGATTTTCTGTAATGTTAACTTCTAGGAGGTTTATAGTTTTCTATTTTACATTTAGGTCTATGATCCACTTTCAGTTAATTGTTGTAAAAGATATAAGGTCTATGTCTAGATTTTCTTTTTCCATTCGGATGTCCAGTTGTTGTAAAGACAATCTTTTCTCCACAGTATTGCCTTTGCTCCTGTGTCAAAGAAAGACCCACTATATTTATGTGGATCTATTTTGGGCTCATGAGTGGGTGAAGTCTGATATTTGTGAACAGCCTTCCCAAGCCCCAGGGTAGACTGGGACCCGAGGAGGGCCCTTCCTGGCTGCCTGTTTCCCTGATTGTCTTGTAAATGTCCGGTTGCCATTTTACCTATTGCAACTAGTATCAAGGAGTACCTTCTTAATTGCTCTCCACAAAAATAGCAAAGATCTCATTTTGTTTGATAATGCTAATAGGCATTGTTCCAGATAAGGTAAGTGCCTCAGGCAAAGTTCTTTATGGCCTGCCTTTCCACCTGGGCAGAACCTCTGTCCCCCACTTTAGAAACTAGGAGTAGGGAAAGCAGCCCATTATCCATGAGTGACACCCTTGCTCTAGAAGCTGGTGTGAGTGGGAGATAGCAGCTCCTGTTCTTGACTTTTCCCTTCTGGCGTGGACTCTCTGTTTCAGGAGAGCCATGAGGATCCAGTATTTTACACCTGTCGTGCCCAGATTGTAGAGCTTCTTGACTACAAGTGTGGGTTGTGTGGGGGAAGAGACGCCCAGTTCTTTTGCTGCACCTACCTGGAACAGAGCTTCAACAACGAGAGGATGAGAGACATGGACCACCTGTCTTTCTCAAGGTGAGAGCTTCACTCTACACTGGGATTTGGGGGACTAGAATGGGAGAGGGCGCCCCCTATTTTCTTGGCTGCCCCTGGGTGGAGTTAAACTCCTGGAAGACAGAAAGAAGAGGAAAGAGAAAGCAGTGGGTGGTAGCTCAAAAGTCATAGACTCTCACTGTTTTTATGGGTTTGCTTTTGTTTTTAAATTGAAGTATAGGTGATTTGGACTTCCCAGGTGGCGCAGTGGTAAAGATTCTGCCTGACAGTGCAGGAGATGCAAGAGCTGTGGGTTCGATCCCTGGGTTGGGAAGATCCCCTGGAGTTGGAAATGGCACCCCTCTCCAGTATTCTTGCCTGGAAAATTCCATGGGCAGAGGAGCCTGGGGGCCTTCTCCAAGGGGACACAAAGAGTCAGACATGACCGAGCAACTAAGCACACAGTGGATTTACAGTACTGTGTTAGTTTCAGGTGTACAGCACAGAGATACAGTATTTTTGCAGATTATATATTAGAGGTTGTTATAAGATAATGGGTGCAATTCCCTGTGCTAAATAGTGTATCCTTGTTTCGACTGTCACTGTTTTGAGCAACATTCCCTTAAATGAATGCTTCTGAATTTGCTGGATATGCCTTTAGGATAATCTCAAGGCTAAATAATTAGGTAAAACATTTCTTTCTGGTTAGGTAGTTGTTTTACCTGGGGGAATTTCAACTGTGCTCCTCACTCTGCCATTCTGAAAATCCATCTTAAGATTTTAAAAATTTTCTTATTCCATTGGTTGTTTTCCTCTTGTCACTTATTTGCTATACATATGTTTTCCCCTCTTTTTCTTGAACAAGTTAACTAGTGGTTTGTCTGCTAATTTTTCCAAAATTACAAGTCTAATTTCTGTCCTCTACTGCACTAATCTCTGTTTTTCTCATTATTCTTCCCTCTTTGTGCTTTCTTTTGGTTTACTTTCTTGTTGGTTTTTTCCCCTAGTTTCTTAGAATTGGGAATTAAATCCAATTCTTCTCTTTCTTTTACTTTAAATAATAAAGGTATTCTGTGTTATGAACGTTCATCTAATCATTGCTGTACTTTTATTTTGATTTTTTTTTGGCAGTTCTGCCTGATGTGTGATATCTTACTTCCCTGACCAAGGATAGAACCCATGCTCCCTGAAGTGGAAGCTCAGAGGCCTATCTACTGGACCACCAGGGAATTCTCTCTAATCACTGCTTTAAATGTATCTCATAGAGTCTTATTATTTTTTAGAATTTTGTATTCCAGTTTTTCACCTAATTAATTTTGTTTTTGTCTTTGTTGATGACTTCTCATTTTGTTACACTGCGTTCAGAGAATATTGTTTATAACATTTCCATTTTATTCAACTTACTAAAATTTTTTTGTGATTAATATGATTAACTTTTTGTGGATATTTTGTTTCTTTGGATTTACGGGGTTTTTTTTTTCAGGGGAAAGTTTCCTCTGTTGATGTGTGTTGGATTTTATGTTCTGGAAATTTTGTGGTTTTTAAATAATAGTTCCAAATGGATCTGTTAACCTTTTCCTTGTTCATTTTTGTGCTCTTGGGGAGTTTTACTAGATTCCTAGCTCTATTAAACACTCGCATGTCAATATACCAAAGTCCAGACACTTTAGTGGATTTTAATTTGTTTAGTTGGGGGAAGGGGTTTGTGTCCTCCGATTTTCTGTTTAGCTTTGTTTCTCTTTTGACTTGTAAGACCCTAAATTTTTGCTTTTCCCCTCCTTCATCACTCAATTGCCCAAAGACTCTTCAACCATTTGCTGCCCCCCCTTCTCCTTTCCCAGAACCTATGTATTTAAAAGACTGACCCTTCAAATGCCATTTACTTGAAGTTCCTTCCCCATAGTCTACATTCTGATGTCCCAGGACATTTTCCTATTATTTACAGCCTGCAGAAAAAACGCCTTCTTCCTGATGAAGGTTCTAGATTGACGAATTGGACCGTGTTGCCAGCTGTCCTTTTCTCTCATCCCTGTTTTTCTGGGCAGAAAGCCACCTGAGAAGGTGGAGCGGGGCCAGAGCGCAAGAGACCAGCACAACCCTGTGGTTCGCTGTCATTCTGTTTACAGTTATTCTGAAGAGAAGTTTCCTTGGTGACTCAGACAGTAAAGAACCTGCCTGCAATGCAGGAGACCCGGGTTTGATCCCTGGGTCGGGAAGATTCCCCTGGAGAAGCACATGACAACCCACTCCATTCTTGCCTGGAGAATCCCATGGACAGAGAGGCCTGGAGGGCTACAGTCTGTAGGGTCGCAAAGAGTCAGACAGGACTGAGCAACTAACACTTTCACTTTCATTCTGAAGTGTGGACATTCTCTGCTTTCAAGTTATGCTGAGGCTACAGCAGAGTTTTATTTCCCATGCTTGTTGTTTTGACTCGCTTGGGAAGGAAGCACTGGGAGATGGGGACGGAGGCAGCCACTGTGGTCCTTGATTACCCAGAAGTCCCTCTGCTTTTTCTTTGTAAGTTGCTTTTTTTTTTTTTTAACATGTATTTATTTATTTGACTACGCTGGGTCTTAGTTGTACCAGGGGGATCTTTTGATCTTCCCCACAGCCTTTGGGATCTTTAGTTGGGGCATGTAAACTCTTAGTTGCAGCAAGTGGGATCTAGTTCCTGGACCAGGTATCAAACCTACTCCCTGCATTGGAATCTCACTGGATCACCTGAGAAGTCCCACCCTGTAACTTTTAAAGGCGGAGTTCAGCTCATTTATTTGCACCCTTTCTTATTTTCCAATATACGCACTTGGGGTCATAAATTTTTCTCTAAGAATTTTTAGCTGGATCCTCCATCTTTGATATATGATATTTCATTATGATTATAATCTAAAACAACACAAATTTATACTCTATTTTCTAATTTCAATTGTGGGTTTTTTTTCCCCTGTGATCCAGATATTTCATAAAATGTTTCTTAATTCCAAATGCATGGGATTCCCCATTTTTCTGCTTGTTGGCGCTGTTTAACTTAATTATATTGCAATAAAAATAATTCAAACTGTATGATTTTACTTTTTTGAAACTAGTTGAGTTGCGTGATGGTCTAGAATTTGATGGATTTATGGGAAATGTTCTTTATATGTTCTGCATTTACGTGCAATGCTTCACTAGGTCAAATTTTATTCTTCATATCTTTTATAGCCAGCTAAATTTTTTTGCTTGCATGTGTCATGGAGTCTACAAATAAAATTGTGATGTAATCTGCTTTTCCTTGTGGTCCTATATATGTATATTCTATTCTATAGAATAGAACCACAAGCGCTGAAGAATTGATACTTTTGAACTGTGGTGTTGGAGAAGACGCGAGAGTCCCTTGGACTTCACAGAGATCAAACCAGTCAATCCTAAAGGAAATCAACCCTGAATATTCATTGGAAGGCCTGTTTTTTGAAGCTGAAGCTCCAATTTTGGCCACCTGATGGGAAGGGCTGACTCACTAGAAAAGACACTGTTGCTAGGAAAGATTGAAGGCAGAAGGAGAAGAGGGCAACAGAGGATGAGATGGTTGGATGGCATCACTGACTCAATGAACATGAGTTTGAGCATGCTCCAGGACTTGGTGATGGACAGGGAAGCCTGGCATGCTGCAGTCCATGGGGTTGCAAGGAGTCGCACACGACTTGGTGACTGAACAACAAATATATAGAATAGAACCGTATATATATATGTATATTTATTGCTTGTTGATCTTATTTTTAAGGATGAATTTTAAATTGCTGTGTATTTAAAAAATCACCAAGTAAGCAACCTCTTTAACCTGGAATTTAATTTTTTCTGATTTTTTTCTAATATAGTTATTCCAGCTTTTAGTAAACATTTGCCTAATATTTTTTTCCATCTTTCTGATAGAGATGAAGTAGGATAATCAAATAGTTAGCTCATAAATCCCATTAGGGGATTGTAAATAGGAAACTTTAAGGGGCTTTGAGAGATCATGGTGAGTTAATGATCATTCAAGAAAACAGGTTTGCTTAACTACAAAATCAAGTAAGCTCGCTAAGGAACAAAAACATGCAACAGAAGAATGAGACGTGCCTCAAAACAATAGAACAAAGGTGGCATGAAACCCACATTCTGCCCAATGAGCTCATAAGTTAATGATCCCTAGGTCATGCTCTCTACACACATGATAATTTGTGGAAAGGATACACTTAAAAGTGAAAGCCCTTTATTGTACTGAGACCTAAAATAATTTTTCCATTGCACCATGACAGGCCTGGCTTGACCATGTAAGGACAAAAAAACTCCCCTGCCCAACCTGGAGGAGGAGCTGATAATGGAAGCATGATGTCTATTCAAGAATGAGGAAGAAGATGATCTTGTTCTCTCCCCACTTTTCCTTTGATTATAAAAATGTAACTCACTAAGTGCTGGAATCGAGATTGTCAGAAGAAATACCAATAACCTCAGCTATGCAGATAACACCACCCTTATGGCAGAAAGCAAAGAAGAACTAAAGAGCCTCTTGATGAAAGTGAAAGAGGAGAGTAAAAAAGCTGGCTTAAAACTCACCGTTCAAAAAACGAAGATCATGGTATCCAGTCTCATCACTTCATGACAAATAGATAGGGAAACAATGGAAACAGTGACAGCCTTTATTTTCTTGGGCTCCAAAATCACTACAGATGGTGACTGTAGCCATGAAATTAAAAGACACTTACTCCTTGGAAGAAAAGCTATGACCAACATAGACAGCATATTAAAAAGCAGAGACATTACTTTGCCAACAAAGGTCCATCTAGCCAAAGCTATAGTTTTTCCAGCCATCATGTATGAATGTGAGTAAAGAAAGCTGTGCCAAAGAATTGATGCTTTTGAGCTGTGGTGTTGGAGAAGATTCTTCAGAGTCCCTTTGACTGCAAAGAGATCCAACCAGTTCATCCTAAAGGAAATCAGTACTGAATATTCATTGGAAAGATTGATGCTGAAGCTGAAGCTCCAATACTTTGGGTACCTGTTGGGAAGAACTGACTCATTTGAAAAGACTCTGACGCTGGGAAAGATTGAAGGCACGGGAGAAGGGGACGACAGAGGATGAGATGGTTGGATGGCATCACCGACTCGATGGACATGAGTTTGAGCGAGCTTTGGGAGTTGGTCAAGGGCAGAGAAGCCTGGCATGCTGCAGTCCATGAGGTCGCAAAGAGCTGGACATGACTGAGCAACTGAACTGAACTGAAGTACTCAGGGCAGTGCGATGCTCACCTACCCCCTCGTAAGCCTCACAAGCGTCATATTGTAATAAATCACTTCTGATCTATCACTCTCAGTTCAGTTCAGTCGCTCAGTCGTGTCCGACTCTTTGCGACCCCATGAATCGCAGCACGACAGGCCTCCCTGTCCAGCATCAGCTTCTGGAGTTCCCTCAGACCCACGTCCATCGAGTCAGTGATGCCATCCAGCCATCTCATCCTCTGTCGTCCCCTTCTCCTCCTGCCCCCAACCCCTCCCAGCATCAGAGTCTTTTCCAGTGAGTCAACTCTTCACATGAAGTGGCCAAAGTATTGGAGTTTCAGCTTTAGCATCAGTCCTTCCAAAGAAATCCCGGGGCTGATCTCCTTTAGAATGGACTGGTTGGATCTCCTTGCAGTCCAAGGGACTCTCAAGAGTCTTCTCCAACACCACAGTTCAAAAGCATCAATTCTTCAGTGCTCAGCCTTCTTCACAGTCCAACTCTCACATCCATACATGACTACTGGAAAAACCATAGCCTTGACTAGATGGACCTTAGTCGGCAAAATAATGTCTCTGCTTTTGACTATGCTATCTAGGTTGGTCATAACTTTTCTCCCAAGGAGTAAGCGTCTTTTAATTTCATGGCTGCAGTCACCATCTGCAGTGATTTTGGAGCCCAAAAAAATAAAGTCTGATACTGTTTCCACTGTTTCCCCATCTATTTCCCATGAAGTGATGGGACCAGATGCCATGATCTTCGTTTTCTGAATGTTGAGCTTTAAGCCAACTTTTTCACTCTCCTCTTTCACTTTCATCAAGAGGCTTTTTAGCTCCTCTTCACTTTCCGCCATAAGGGTGGTGTCATCTGCATATCTGAGGTTACTGATATTTCTCCCGGCAGTCTTGATTCCCGCTTGTGTTTCTTCCAGTCCAGCGTTTCTCATGATGTACTCTGCATGTAAGTTAAATAAGCAGGGTGACAATATACAGCCTTGACGTACTCCTTTTCCTATTTGGAACCAGTCTGTTGTTTCATGTCCAGTTCTAACTGTTGCTTCCTGACCTACATACAGATTTCTCAAGAGGCAGGTCAGGTGGTCTGGTATTCCCATCTCTCAGAATTTCCCACAGTTGATTGTGTCTGTCACTCTGCCTCTCACTAAATTCTTTCTGCACTGAGACATTAAGGATCAGAACTCCTCAGAGCCCTCTGAAACGCCACCTAGTGGGTTCACTTCTGCTTCTGAATGTGTTACATGCATCTTTTAGAACTATCCTGTTTTTTGTGTATCTTTTATAAATACAGGTATATCTCAGAGTTATTGTGCATTCCCTTTCAGACTACCACAATAAAATAATATTGCAATAAAGCAAGGTCAGAAATTTTTTGGTTTTCCAGTGCATATAAAAGTTGTTTACACTCTATTATAGCCTATTAAATGTGCAATAGCTTTATGTCAAAACGAAACCATGTACATACCTTAATTAAAAAATGTTTTGTTGCTTAAAAATGGTAACCATCATCTGAGCCTTCATGATGATGGATCATGAAGAATCATGATCAAGGCTTCCCTAGGGGCTCAGTGGTAAAGAATTCACTTGTCACTGCAGGAGACACAGGTTCAGTCCCTGGTCCAGGAAGATCCTACATGCTGTGGAGCAACTAAACCCGTGTCTACAACAGAGCCTGTGTGATAGAGCTGGGGAATCAAAACTATTGAGTCCACATGCCATAACTACTGAAGCCCTTGCAGCTAGAACCCGAGCTCCACGACAAGAGAAGCCACCGCAGTGAGAAGCCCACACACCACCACAAAAAGCAGCCCCCGCTCTCTGCAACTAGGGAAAGCGGAGACCCAGCACAGCCAGAAATAAATAGGTAAAATTAATGAAAGGTCATGATCTTTTTGCAATAGTAGCATCACCACAATAAATATAATAAAAATGAAAAAGTTAGAAATTTTGGAAGAATGACTCAAATGTGACACAAAAACACAAAGTGAGCAGATGCTGTTGGAAAAATGATGCCAACAGATTAGCTCAACATATGGTTGTGATAAAAGAAATGTTCACATATTGAGCTGTGGGAAAGTCATTCTGGCTTATACATGGGTTAGCTGCTTTAATTATGAAATAAAAAGACGCGATGACCAGAAGTAAAGAATATCCACGTTAAAAGTAAAGATTAAATGCCTCCTGGGACGCTAATGCTGGTCCTCTTTTGTTTAAGGTCACTTCCCAGGTGCCAAATCCATACTGACTCGCTGTACTCGCTGTACTTGCTGGTCTGTTTACTTGTTTCTTTAACTTTCTGTTTTAGGTTGGAGCGTGAGTCTGAATGAACTCGGAGAGTTGGTGATGGACAGGGAGGCCTGGCGTGCTGCGATTCATGGGGTAGCAAAGAGTCAGACACGACTAAGCGACTGAATTGAACTGAACTGATAGTTGATTAACAATGTTGTGATAGTTTCAGGTATACAGCAAACTGATTCAGTTATGCATATGCATACATCTATTTCAAATGCATTTCCCATTTAAGTTGCTACGTAATATTGAGCAGAGTTCACAGCAGGTCCTCGTTGGTTATCTACTTTAAATTCAGCAGTGTGTACAGGCCGATCTCAAATTCTCCAACTATTCCTCCCCCCGACCCTTCCCCCTTGGTAACCATTATTTGGTTCTCTAAGTCTGTGAGCCTATTTTCATTTTGTAAATAAGTTCATTTCTTTTAGATGCCACATATAAACGATGCCATACAGTGTTTTCCTTTCACTGACTTACTTCACTCAGTATGACAATCTTTGGGTCCATCCATGTTGATGCAAATAGCATTATTTCATTATTTTTAATGTCTGAGTAACATTCCATTACTTCCCAAGAATCCGGCTGAAATTCGAGAGACCTGAGTTCAGTCCTTGGGTTGGGAAGATCCCCTGGAGAAGGGAAAGGCTACCCACTCCAGTTTCTAGCCTGGAGAACTCCATGGACTGTACAGACCATGGGGTCACAAAGAGTCAGACACGACTGAACGACCTTCACTTTCAGCCTTCCGTTGTGTCTATGTATGACATCTTTATCCATTCCTCTGCTGATGAGCATTTAGGTTGCTTCCATGTCTTGGCAATTGTAAGCAGTGCTGCCGTGAACACTGGGGTGCATATATCCTTTAAGAAATCTCCATACTATTCTCCATAACAGCTATACCAATTTACATTCCCACCAACAGTGTAGGAGGGCTCCCTTCTCTCCATACCCTCCCCAGCATTTGTTGTCTGCAGATTTTTTGATGATAGCTGTTTTGACTGGTGTGAGGTGATGTCTCATTACAGTTTTGATTTGCGTTCCCTATGGTCCATTTTTCAAAACCTCGAAGGAATGTATTTCTGATTTGTTTAATGTTCTTTGTTCTGATGAGTTATAAAACTGCTGAGAAGCCTGCTCCTCTGGAGGAGTTCCTCAGAGTAATCTGGAAAGCTGGCTTCCAGGCCACAGTCTTTAGCTTCAAATAAAACTCTTTTCTAGGAAATTCCCTGGTGGTCCAGTGGTTAGAACTCCACACTTCCACTGCCAGGGGCAATTAAAATTCTGCAACTAAGGTCCCACAAAAGCGTGCAGTGCAGCCAAAAAACAAAAGAACCAAGAAACAAACCCAAAAAAAACCCCCTCTTTTCTATTACTAGTACAGTTTGTTTACTGATTATTCTTTTTGACAGTTATCATAAACCTTCAATTTGTAAAAAAAAAAAAAAGCAATCTCTGTGAAGCGCAATAAAGCAAAATGCAATAAACAGACATATGCCTCTAGCTTGTAGCACAAGTATTTTATAAACAGTATATTAGTTAGCTCAGTAAAAATTATGCTGTGATAAATGTGGTAGGCAGAATAATGACCTCCCAGATATGTACCCATCCCAATTCTTGGAACCCATGAACATATTATCTGACATGGCAAAAAGGACTTCACAGATGTGATTAAGGATCTTGAGATGGGGAGATTATCCTGGATTATTCACACGGACCCAATGTAATCACAAGGGTCCTTAATAGCGGAAGAGAAAAAAAAATGTGGAAGAGGGATCAGAGTTAGTAGAAGCTATGTCTTTGAAGAGGAGGAAGGAAGCTGGAGCCAGATGCCAAAGAATGAGGCTGGCCACCCGAAGGAATTAAACCTTACCCACACCTTGATTTTAGCAGACTGAGACCCATTTTGGACTTCTGGCCTTCAGAACTGGAAGATGATAGATTCACATTATTTTAAGCCACTGAATTTGTGGTAATTTGTTAGGGCAGGAAATGGAAATCCAACCCAATAATATCAATAATTATTTGATATCAATGATATCCAAAATCTCAGCAGCTTTCAAAACAGAAGTTTTTCTTTTCTTTTTTTTTAAAAGAGGAATTAGAGGAAATGTTTAGCAAGAGTCTCCTTTTTTCACTTTCTTTTTTCTTTAAATTATGAAAGTATGATAACACATTTATAGGAGGCTTGGAAAATACAGAACAAAGTTACATGCAATTCCATTGTATATTACAAACTTTTTTAAGTAGATAAATTAAGATTTTTAGTTTGA
>SJYQ01002801.1:34034-50427 GCA_006410935.1 Redunca redunca
ATTTCTAATTTTAAGAAAATTTATAATGTATACAAAAGCTTTTCTACCTCACTTGATAAAAGCTTGAGAAAGAACATTAAAAAAAAGATGAAGAAATTGGAAAACATAAACTAAATTAAATGGCAGCACTGAATATAAAGTAGAAAAAGTGAAACAAAACAGTTAAAAGTAAAAGATCCTCATATAGTCCAGTTGTTTTTAAACAGGGCTGCTCATTAGAAACACGTCTCAAACTTGAGAAAAAAAGCAATATCTGAGCATTGTATTTTTCAAAAACTTCCAAGATAATTCTTATATGCATCTGGATTTTTAAAAACTGATTATAGGTTTTTCTACTAAATAGTAGTTTTGGTGATATAGAATTTTGTTATTTTTCTGTTGACCAATCATGATATAATGGTATTAAGTGAGTAATAGTTACATAATCATAATAGTAAAAGGTGCTTATAAGTTAATGGTACCCCACTCCAGTACTCTTGCCTGGAAAATCCCATGGACGGAGGAGCCTGGTGGGCTACAGTCCATGGGGTCGAGAGGAGTCGAACATGACTGAACGACTTCACTTTCACTTTTCACTTTCTTGCATTGGAGAAGGCAATGGCAACCCACTCCAGTGTTCTTGCCTGGAGAATCCCAGGGGTCGGGGAGCCTGGTGGGCTGCCATCTATGGGGTCGCACACAATCGGACACGACTGACGTGACTTAGCAGCAGTAGCAGCAGCAGCCAGACAAAAAATAAAAGATAATTACAGTTTCGAGTGATACTGGGAACATGATTAACCTAACAATAAAATATTACATACAATTTGGGGGGTCAAGCAGAGTGCTGTGGTAAGTGGAAGTGCATACAGGCACATTTTCAACCACCCAGCCAGTCTGTCTTTTGGTTGGTGCATTTAATCCATTTATATTTAAAGTAATTATTGATATGTATGATCCTATTACCATTTTCTTAACTGTTTTGGGTTTATTTTCTGTAGGTCTTTTTCTTCTCTTGTGTTTCCTGCCTAGAGAATTTCCTTTAGCATTTTCAAAAAGTTTATTTCCTATTCATATTACACATCCTTCACTGTTTAGCTTGAATGTGTGTGTTTGTTTTTTGGCATGCCACACAGCATGTGGGGTCTGAGTTCCCTGACCAGGGATTGAACCTGAGACCCCTACAGTGGCAGCACCGAATCTTAACCACTGGACCACCAGGGAAATCCTTATGTTGTCTTTATTCTAGACCCCAGGCTAGAGAGGCTACCACCACCTGGAGGTACCCTTGACCCAGGGCGGATGGAAAACAGGAAAGGCCGAGCCACCCTGGAGCTCTTAAAGCTTCTACTGAGATGTGGCATGAACGATTTCTGCTCAAATTCCACTGACTGAACCAAACCACACAGGTGAGCATGCATGGAGTAGGAAGCAGAAGGAAGGACACATTGTCCTTTTGGGGGGGGGCAACATGTATGAGTGTCCTGGGGCAACAGGGGGTGGAGTGGGGGGGGGGTTGACAGGAGAACAGGAAGAAGCTGCTGTAGCTGGAGGATGGTGATGGAGCGTAGGCTTGGGGTGCTCTTGGAGAGATTCACAAGGGCCTTGTAAGCCATTCATTCATCCAAATGTGGGCAACAGCAGGCTCTGAGTCAGCACAGAGGGTCTGGGGGCTGATGAGGCTGACAAGGTGCCTGTTCTGAAGGCAGTGACCTGGTGGGGAAAATGCATGAGAAGTAAGTAAATAAGGAAGCGAGATGATTGCAGACAGTGATCAAATATGTTCTATAGTTTAAGAGTGTGTGTTTTACTTGTTTTTAAAATTGTTTATTGAAGTATAGTTGCTCTGGCTTCCCTGGTGGTTCAGCGGTAAAGAATCTGCCTGCCAGTGAAGAAGACTTGGGTTTGATCCCTAGGTAGGGAAGACCCTCTGGAGAAGGAAATGGCAATCCAATCCAGTGTTCTTGCCTGGGAAATCCCATGCACAGAGCTGGGCAGGCTACGGTCCATGGGATCGCAAGAGCCAGACATGACTTAGCAACTAGACAACGATATAGCTGCTTTTCAATGTTGCCTTAGCTTCTATTGCCGTCACTGTTCAGTCACTAAGTCATGTCCGATTCTTTGTGACCCCATGGACTGCAGCACACCAGGCTTCCCTGTCCTTCACTGTCTCCCAGAGTTTGATCAGATTCATGTCCGCTGAGTCAATGACGCTAACTAACCATCTCATCCTCTATTCTATGGCAAAGTGAATCAGCTATACGTATGTACACGTGCTCAGTAGCTCAGTCGTGTCTATTTTCGACTCCCTGGACTGTAGCTCATCAGGTTCCTCTGTCCATGGAATTTTCCAGGCAAGAATACTGGAGTGAGTTGCTGTTTCCTCCTCCAGGGATCTTCGCGACCCAGGGATCGAACCTGTGTCTCCTACATCTCCTGCATTGGCAGGTAGACTCTTTACCACTGAGCCTGGGAAGCCCATGTGTACATATATACCCTCTTTTTCGGATTTCTTTCCCATTTAGGTCAGCACAGAGCACTGAGTAGAGCTCCCTGAGCTACCCAGCAGGTTCTCATTAGTTATCTCTTTTATACCTAGTGTTAATAGTGTTTGTATGTCATTCCAGTCTTCCAATTCACCCCGTCCCCTCCTTCTCCTCTCGATGTCCATATATTTGTTCTCTACATCTGTGTCTCTATTTCTGTTTTGCAAATAAAATCATTTATATTCCACATATATTAGTTAATATACAAGTTTGTATTTTACTAAAAGGACGATTTTTTAAAAGATCACATCTTCTTCCATTCCCAGTTCTTTTTTAAAACAATTAATTTGTTTATTTTCTTTTTGGCTGTGCTGGGTCTTCATTGCTTCGAGGGCTTTCCTCTAGTTGCGGAGAGCAGGGGTTACTCTCAAGTTGCGGTTCGAGGGCTTCTCACTGCGGTGGCTTTTCTTGTCAGGATCAGAGGACGGGCTCTAGAGTGAACAGGCTTCAGCAGTCGCAGCACGTGGGCTCAGTAGCTGTGGCTTGAGGGCTCTAGAGCACAGGCTCAATAGTCATGGTGCCTGGGCTTAGTTGCTGTGCGGCAGGTGGGATCTGCCCAGATCAGGGATTAAACCCGTGTCCCCTGCATTGGCAGGTGGATTCTTCACCACTGAGCCACCAGGGAAGCCCCTCCCAGTTCTTTTGGAGCGTGATCACCAACAGTCCTCTGATCTTCAAAGAGAAACCTGACTGAGTTCCTGGGAACCCATTACGATTCTTTGAGTTTCTTGAGATGCGTCATCCTTTTCACTCTGAAGTGAATCTCACTGCTTTCCTGTTCCATGACTTCGAGTTTAATATCCTCTTCCTTCTTATCCCCCAAGTCCTCAGTTGAAAGTTTTGAAATGGGGAGCTATTGTTTCGTGAGTACTTAAAAATGTGAACGTAAAGGGTGTTACCGTTAAGTCACTTCAGTCGTGTCCGACTCTGTGCCACCCCACAGACGGCAGCCCACCAGGCTCCCCCGTCCCTGGGATTCTCCAGGCAAGAACACTGGAGTGGGTTGCCATTTCCTTCTCCAATGCATGAAAGTGAAAAGTGGAAGTGAAGTCGCTCAGTCATGTCCGACCCCTAGCGACCCCATGGACTGCAGCCTTCCAGGCTCCTCCGTCCATGGGATTTTCCAGGCAAGAGTACTGGAGTGGGGTGCCACTGCCTTCTCCTAAAGGGTGTTAAGGCAGTACATATTGTTCAAGTTATGTGTACTTTATTACGGGAAAAAAAGGGGGGAGAAGTCACCTGTCACAGGTAGGTGCTGACTGTCCTATAAAACTAAAGAGTGAAGAGTAACTGAGTCAGTGAATATGGAAAGGCTTAAGGTATGCTTGGTGGGGCGCGTGGGGGCGCGGTGTGGAGAGGCTGGACTAGGTGGTCCTGGGCAAAGCCTTCCTCCTCCACTTTGGAGCCTCTGGCGGGCTCTCATATCCCGAAAGGACCTTAGAATGGGGATGTGGCCCCAGGGAATTCTCACTCCAAGACAATCTCCTCTCTGGTTCCCAGGTATGGGGATTCCTGTATCTGAAATAAACACAGACACAACCAGCGACCCTTCCCCAGCAAGGCACAATCACTGAATATTTATAATTTACTCATCAGCCACGCACCGCAACCCAGGTTGGTAGCATTCTAGGTCCCGCACGTTGGCACTGCATTTGTAAAGAGCGGAGAAGGGCTCCTGCTGCCTGACTGGCCCTGGGGTCCCGCTGGCCTGCCCTCACCCTTCTCATAGGTGACGAAACTTGAGAGAAGCCTTTACCCGGGAGAGCCGCAGCTGGGAGGTGCGTGGTGGAGACTGACTGGGTTAATTCTAAGTGGAGGTGAGTGGTGATGACGAGAAGCCACACCCTTTCCCAGGAAGGGGCCTGATTGGTGGAGGGCTTCCAGGGCGGGGCAGCTCTGGGGCTATATAAACACACTCGGTGGGCTTGGAGTTACGCTGTAGGTTAACTCCTGAGCTCAGGTAAGTCTTCTGGAAGGAGGAGGCTGGGCTTACCTGTGGGAACCTAGATGGAGGCCCAAGCCGTTTTGGAAGGGACCCTCCCCCGAGACCTGTAGTTGGAGTCTCTCTCTTTGTAGCTCCAAACGTTTGCGGTGGCTCCACCTCAAAACTCGCCCTAAACCCCTGGTATTTTTGTCTAATAACGTCCTTGTCTCTGGGCTTCAGTTTTCCCTCTGTGAAGTAATGGTCTGCTGGTTTTTTCAGGGCTGCTTGATGAAGGGTGAGGGGGTGGTTGTGAATTGGGTGGCAAGAGGCGCCCTGAGTCTCTGGCTTTGGGGTCAGACAGGATCCACCTTGAAGTGGCCATGAGACCTCCATGCTTCAGTTTCTGTGTTTGCAAAATGGGTTCACTTACCAGGCCGAAATAAGTTAAAGCATTTAACACAGCTCCAGGCACTTAGGAAACCCTCAGAGGCGCTCCTTGCTGCTGTTGTTACTCTCTGGCCTGGCCTGGGGTGCCAGGAGGAGGCGTGAGGGTGCTGTAGCCCCCAGGAATTCTGCTGCCTTTCTTGTCTCCTCACCCCCACCCCTGTTTCTCCATGCCCATCCCTCCACCCTCTGGGGGTCCTCTGTCAGGCCAGCCACACTGATCCCGTTGACTTGTGCGGGGCTAATGGGGTAAATGCTAAGTCCTGGGGCTGCTTTCTTTACAGGTCACCCTGTCCCATCCCACCCCACCCACCCCCAACCCCCCAAGAGATGAACGATGCCCAAGATCCGGCCACAGTCCCTGCAGGTGGCACCCAAGTGAAGCTGAGAGGCTGGAGCTGTCAAGGTGAGGGCGATGAGTCTTCCCATCTCCGCCAGCACCAGGAGCTCCGGGCCTTCCTCCACCTTCTGGGTGAGTTCACTTGGGGGCTGGCACAGAAGGGACTGTGAGGACCAAGCGTGAACTGATGTGAGAGGTGGGATCTCAGCCTGNACCCAAAGGCCCAGATCCCCCTCCCCCGGGGTCCCGGCCTCTCGCCACCCCACTGTCCTCTCTGTGTCTTGCCCCCTCGCCGCAGCCTCTGCTGCCACCGCCCCCGCCCCTTACCTGTCTTATCCAAGTGCCTCTCCTACAATGCTGAGTGGCACCGCCCTTCATTCCAAGCTTGGCCCTGGAGTAGGGGCTTCCTCATTGTCCTGCCCACCCAGCTGCTACTGGAGCCAGGCACGTGCGCCCTCCACAGTGAGTAGTGGACAGAAGCTGGGTGGGGGGATGGTGCTGGGAGGAGCTGGGAGGAGCTGGGAAGCAGGTGTGGAGCCCAACAGAATGGGAAGGAAGGGCATGGTGCCTGGGGTCCAGCAGGCTTGGGCAAGTGTCCAGCTTGCACCCCCTTGCTGTGTGAGCTTGGCAGGCTTCCTCTGAGCAGCTCTCTGTCCTTCCTCCCCCAGTCTTCTCTAAGCTGCTGCTGTGCCCTCGGCGCTGATACTCGCAGGGTGAAGAACAGCCCGTCTGCTTGCCTGCTGGCCCAGTGCTCTACTGACTGTGGCCCCTCCAGCCTCCTATCTTCTTGGCCTCAGGCTGGCAGGGCTGCTCATGCCTCCTGCCCCTTCCTCCCAACCTGCAACTTGTACCCACTCTGACCTGACTCCTCTAATAAATTCATACCCACAGGACATCGGCTGTGCTTAGGCCCTGGTCTGGGTCCTTCACCCAGGGTAGGGGTAGGGAGTTTCGGGGAGGGGGGGATCTGCCAGATTTAGGTACCAGTGGTTGAGACCCCTGAGCACAGGCCCTGTAATAGCTCTCCCTTCCCACTGGCGACCAGTCATCCCGCTGTTTCTCCTTTAACATCTTAGTGGATGCGGAGACCCACATAGAGCCCACGGAACTGAATGAAATGAGCTATATGCAGGCCTTAGCAGAGGGCCTGGGACCTACTGGACCAAAAAGAGCTCCAAAGGAAAACAGCTCTGTGTCAGTCAAGGAATGCCTGCAGGGTGAGGTCTTTTCCAGATCGAGCCTTAGTCCTTGCTCTGGGCCGCAGTTGCCTCTTGTGACCCCGTGGGCTGTAGCCCACCAGGCTCCTCTGTCCATCAGATTTCATGCAAGAATACTGGAGTGGGAGGCCGTTTCCTTCTCCGGGGATCTTCCCAACCCAGAGACTGAACTCAGGTCTCCTGCATTGCAGGTGGATTGTTTCCTGAATGAGCCACCGGAGAAGCCCGTACAATGTGATGAACTATGTCAAGTTTGCCCATGCTTGGGTGGTGGTGGTGAGGAGCAGGATTTTTGGGAAGACCATCTAGAGTAGTGATTAAGACTTGGTGTTTGGTGCCAGAGAGTTTAAGTTCAAAATCCAGGTTTCTGTATGACTTTAGCACAACAGATTTAATCTCCTCTATTGCCTCATCTGTAAAATGAGTATTACACTAGAAAGGATACTGTTTGAGATTTGGGTGAGATAATACTAGAAGGGTTTAGAACTAGATCTCAAAAAAGGAGCTCAGATGTGGGTGTTATCAGTAGAAGGGATTGCTGCCCAGAGAAAGGTTAAAGGGGAGTGTATCTGGAACAGAAAGAAGGCAGAAATGTCTAAGGGGTCAGGTGGCAGAGGAATCTAAATGTAATTTCCCTCCCTCCTCTCTGAGTGGTTCCCAAGAAGCATGGGGGTGAAGCCTGGAGGCTGCAGACATTAGAAGCCAAGACAAGGACTGTAAAGTATTTTTAAGAGTTTTTCAAATAGTTAATATAGTCACATGTATGTTTTGAATTTTGAACCAAGAGTCACCTCCTGCCCCTGACTACCTGCCACCTGGTTCTCCTTCCTGGAAACAATGGAAGTGATCATTTATGTCCATCCAGAGAACGAATCTAAATGTATGAAACCACATGTGGTATAATAAAAATATACAAATTTGATCTTTGTCCCTGGTTCCTGGCACAGAGTGCCTAATACCCTTGGAATTTCCAGAGTTATAGGAATGTCTTTTGTTATCATAATGAGCTCCTATAGATCACACCAGAGTTTATGCTAATGAGGTTATGCAGGATGGTGGCTGTTGCCAAAAAAACTGATTTAGAGGGTGGGAACTTTCAGCTTCCTCAGCTCTTCCAGGAAGGGCGAGGCACTGGAGATTTGGGATTCTGGGGGAGGGTGGCATGCCTTTCCCTATGAATCTCTCCTATTTGGCTGTTCCTCAATTGTATCCTTTATAATAAACCAGTAACAGTAAATAAAGCATTTTCCGGAGTTCTGAGTCTTCTACTGAATTATCAGTGCTGAGGAGAGGGGTTATGGGCATCCCCAAATTTGTAGTCAACCAGACAGGAGTATGGGTCACCTGGGAGTTCCGTTTGTGGCTGGCCTCTTGTGGAACTGAGAAGCATGGGGCCTGTGCTAATTCTGGGAATTGGTATCGGAGCTGAATTGTAGGCGCCTAGATGGTGTTAGGGTTGGTGTAGACGAATCACATGGATTCCAATCTGCACATTCCTTTTGACAGCTGTATAGTACTCCTCTCTGTGGGTGTACTCTTTCTTTCTTAGTGACTGGCACATGTTTCCACACTTCTGCTATTCCAAACAGTGCCACAGAGCAGTGGCCCCCAACCTTTTTGGCACCAGGGACCAGTTTTGTGGAAGACAACCACTCACCTTCTGCTGTATGGCCCAGCTTTGTTAGACTGGTACTGTGCTGGGGATCCCTGCTATAGAGAGTCACTAAGACTCTGTAAAAGTGTGAAAGTTGTGTAAATCAGTTCTGAATATTCAATGCTAAAGTTGAAGCTCCAACACTTTGGCCACCTGAAGTGAAGAACTGACTCATTGGAAAAGATCTTGATGCTTGGAAAGACTGAAGGCAGGAGGAGAAGGGGATGACAGAGGATGAGATGGTTGGATGGCATCACTGACTCGACGGATGTGAGTCTGAGCAAGCTTAGGGGTTGAGGATGGACAGGGAAGCCTGGCGTGCTGTAGTCCTCAGGGTAGCAAAGGAGCTGGACATGGCTGAGTGACTGAACTGAACTGACTGAAGACTTTGTAAGAACAGCATTATTCAAATATGAAACGGAGTGAATTCCTAGAAGAATTGTTCAGCCAAAGGTCAAGTCAAAATTGTCATCTTTTTTTAAAGGACCGTTTAATTTATTTTTTGGTGCCACTGGGCTTTCACTGTGGGATGCAGTCTTATCTAATTGCGCCATGTGGGCTCTAGAGGGAGAGACCTCGGTAGTTTCAATGTACCGCTTCAGGGCTTAGCTGCCCTGAAGCAGGTGGGATCTTAGTTCCCTGATAAGGTATCAAACCCACATTCCCTGCATTGGTAGGCAGACTCAACTACTGAACCACCAGGGAAAGCCTCCAAAATTGTCATCTTGCAGAACTTCGCCACATGTCCATCTGTTGAGGCTGTGTCTGAAACACCTCCCCAGCCTCCAGCTGTGTGAAGGCTGTTTTCCGTAACACTCATCAATCAATGAGGAACAAGGTTATTTTATGTTTTCCAAACTGCTAAGGAGAAAATCGTGTCTTGGTGAAGGTTTAGTTTGTATTTCTTTTTTCCTTCAAGTGAGCTCAAGCATTGTTTCATACATGTAAGAGCTGTGCGTCTTTTTTGTGAACGGGTCTTATCTTTGCCCATTTCTCCACTGTTTTTTGATACTTGACTCATATGTAAGGAAAAATAGCCTTTCAGGATGTAAATTGTAAGCATTTTCTTCAGTTTATCCTTTTAACTTTGTGTGTGGCTTCTGGGTTTTGTGTCACAGTTAAAAAGAATTTTTCCACACTGAGATGATTAAAAGATTAAAAGAATGTCTCCCTTAGCTGCTGGCTGTATTTTTGTTTTCATTTTTTACATTTAAATCTTGAGTTCATCTGGAATTGATCATATACAAAATTCCCTCCCATTTTCCTAATGCTTTTTAATGAAAAACTCATCTTTTCTCAACAAATTTGAGATGCTGCTCTTATATACTAAATTCCCATATGCATTTGGACCTGTATCTAGATTCTTCTGTCTTTCAGTGATCTACATGTATCAGTACCCCTCTTCAATAATTATTATATAACAATTATTTAATCATTACAGATTGGATTAATACCTGATAGGGTTAGGCTCCCTAGTGGATCCCCTGATGGCTCAGATGGTAAAGAATCTGCCTGCAATGCAGGAGACCTGGGTTTGATCCCTGGGTCAGGAAGATCCCCTGGAGAAGGGAATGGCAATCCACTCCAGTATTCTTGCCTGGGGGGATTCCATGGACAGAGGAGCCTGGCAGCTAGAGACCCTGGAGTCACAAAAAGTCTCCAGGGTCAAAACTTGACTGAGTGACTAACACTTTCACTTTCACAGGGTTAGACTCCTAACTTGTTTTCAGAAGTCTCTTGGCTATTCTTGCTTGTTCAGTTTTCCATAGGAACTTTAAATCTGTTAGATTGTTTTTTTTCACTTGTTAGAATTTTAAATTGTTTTTGGCTGAGTCATGTGGCATGCTGCTGCTGCTGCTAAGTCACTTCAGTTGTGTCTAACTCTGTGTGACCCCATTGACAGCAGCCCACCAGGCTCCCCCGTCCCTGGGATTCTCCAGGCAAGAACACTGGAGTGGGTTGCCATTTCCTTCTCCAGTGCATGAAAGTGAAAAGTGAAAGTGAAGTTGCTCAGTCACGTCCGGCTCTTAGCGACCCCATGGACTGCAGCCTACCAAGCTCCTCTGTCCATGGGATTTTCCAGGCAAAAGTACTGGAGTGGGGTGCCATTGCCTTCTCAGGAGTCATGTGGCATCCAGGATCTTAGTTCCCCAAGCAGGATCATGAGGCATACAGGATCTTAGTTCCCCAATCAGGGATGGAACCCATGTCCTTTGTATTGGGAGCTCGAAGTCTTAAACACTGGACTACCAGGAGAGTCCCTAGAATCTTTAATTTTGATCACTCTATAGATTACTTTCAGAACAGACATCTTTATGAAGCATCTTTGTATCCAGAGTGACATGTCTGTCCCCTGCCTCTACTTCTTTCAGGCAGCACGATGGCCAATGACTCCCAAATTTTTCATCTATTCTGAGGGCTGTTCCCACCCCCAGGTATCTCCCCTTGGATGAGGGCGGGTCCCATAGCTTTCTCAGTTCAGTCACTCATTTGTGTCCGACTCTTTGCAACACCATGGACTGCAGCACGCCAGGCCTCCCTGTCCATCACCAACTCCCAGAGCTTGCTCAAATTCATGTCCATCGAGTCGGTGATGCCATCCAACCATCTCATTCTCTGTTGTCCCCTTCTCCTCCCGTCTTCAATCTTTCCCAACATCAGGAGCTTTTCCAATGAGTCAGTTCTTCACATCAAGTGGCCAAAGTATTGGAGTTTCAGCTTCAGCATCAGTCCTTCCAATGAATACTCAGGACTCATTTCCTTTAGGGTCCCACAGGTACCTCCCTAACCTGATCCTCCAGTATCCCCTCCAGATAAGAGTCCCCTACACCATGAATCTACTCAGATGGTCTAGAGTTATCTTTTTCCTCCCTGTCTCCCAGGAGCCATATCCTATCAGTGGCTAAGTTCTACAGGTTTTTTTTTTTAGCAGCTTTACTGAGGTATAGTTGACATAAAATAAACTATGTATACTTCAAGGTTCATTTTTGTTGACAATATATACCCCCACAAAACCAATACCACAGTCAAATAATGGACATAGCCATTACTCCCAAAGGTTTCCTCAAGCCCCTTTGTAATCCCTCACAGCAATCACTGATCTGCTTTCTATCACTAAATTGCTATCATTTTCCTAGAATTTTCATAGAAATGAAATTATGTAGCAGGCCCTGATAGCTCAGTTGGTAAAGACTCCGCCTGCATTGTGGGAGACATGGGTTTGATCTCTGGGTTGGGAAGATCCCCTGGAGAAGGGAAAGGCTACTCACTCCAGTATTCTGGCCTGGAGAAGTCAACGGACTGTATAGTCCACGGGGTCGCAAAGAGTCGGATACGACTGAGCAACTTTCGCTTTCATGTCCCTTTCTGTCTTGTTTCTTACACTCAGTATAATTATTCTGAGATTAAGCCATTGTTCCTTTTTATGACTGAGTAGTATTCTGTGGTATATATATATATATATATATATAGCACCACAATTTGCTTATCCAGTCACAATTTGTTGATGAACATTTGGTTATGTCTAGTTTGGGCTGTTACAATTAAAGTTGCTATGAATACTCATACACAAGTCTTTGCATGGACACATGCTTTTATTTCCCTTGGCTAAATGCCTAGGAATGGAATGGCTGGGTCATATGAACGTGAAGTCGCTCAGTCATGTCCGACTCTTCGTGACCCCATGGACTGTAGCCTACCAGGCTCCTCTGTCCATGGGATTTTCTAGGCAAGAGTACCGGAGTGGATTGCCATTTCCTTCTCCAAGGGATCTTCCCAACCCGGGATCAAACCCGGGTCTCCCACATCGTAGACAGACGCTATACCGTCTGAGCCACCAGGGTCATATGATAGATGTATATTTAACACGCATGCTCTAAGTTGATTCAGTTGTGTCCGACTCTTTGTGACCCTATGGACCATAGCCCAGTAGGCTCCTCTTATTCATGCAGTTTCTCCAAGCAAGAATACTGGAGTGGGTTACCATGCCCTTCTCCAGGGGATCTTCCCAACTCAGGTACCAAACCCAGGTCTCGTATGTCTCCTGCACCGGGAGGCGGGTTCTCTACCACTAGCACCACCTGGGAAGCCCATATTTAACTTTACTGTTCTTTTTTTTTTTAAGATAGACTAATTTTTTTTAGAGTAGTTTTAACTTTATACAAAAATTGCTCAATAAATATAGAGAATTCCAGTAGCCCCTTTGCCATCTGCACAGTTTCTCTATTGACATTTTGTATTAGTGTGATCTATTTGTTACAACTGATGAAACAATATCAATACATTGTTATTAAAGTCTATAGTTTACATTAGGGTTCAGGCTTGTTTAAAAAACTGTGTTTATTTTACTTGGCTGGGCCAGGTCTTCGTTGCATGCAAGATCTCCCCTCTTTGTTGCAGCTGGTGGAATCTTTAGTTCCATTTGAACTCTTAGTTGCAGCATGTGGGATCTAGTTCCCTGACCAGGGATGGAACATGGGGACCCTGCAATGGGATCTCAGAGTCTTAGCCACTGGACCACCGGGGAAGTCCCCGGGGTTCACTGTTTGTGTAGTACATTATGTGGGTTTAATGTAATGTCATGTATCTACCATTACAGCATCACACAGAATCGTTTCAGCGCCCTAAACATGCCCTGTGCTCCCTTCCCTCACCTTCCCTGAAAGCTTGGCTATCACCAATCTCTTTACCACCTCTAGTTATACCAGTTCCAGAATGTTATATAGTTGGAATCATACAGTATATAGTTTTCTCATACTGGTTTCTTTTACTTAGCAATATGCATTTAAGGTTCTGGCATCTTTCTGTAGCTTGATAGTTTATTTCCATTTATTGCTGAATATATGTTTAACTTTTAAAGAAACTGCCAAACTGTTTAACAAAGCAGTGGTATCCCACCAGCATCGTATGAGAATTCCAACTCCTCCACATCCTTGCCAACACTTGGCCTGGTTAGTCTTTTTAATTTTAGCCATTCTAGGTTTGTAATGTTGGTCCTTCTAGTTGTTTTAATTTGCACTTCTTCAATGAATAAACATTTTTTTCAGTGCTTATTTGCCATCACATGTCTTCTTGGGACGGAGAAGGCAATGGCACCCCACTCCAGTACTCTTGCCTGGAAAATCCCATGGATGGAGGAGCCTGGAAGGCTGCAGTCCATGGGATCGCTGAGGGTTGGACACGACTGAGAGACTTCACTTTCACTTTTCACTTTCATGCATTGGAGAAGGAAACGGCAACCCACTCCAGTGTTCTTGCCTGGAGAATCCCAGGGATGGGGGAGCCTGGTGGGCTGCCGTCTATGAGGTCGCACAGAGTCGGACACGACTGAAGTGACTTAGCTTAGCAGCAGTCTTCTTGGGAAATGTCTATTGAAATCTTTCACCCAATTTTACTGGGTTATTTTTTTTAATTGTAAGAATTCTTTATATATTCTAACTACAAGTCCTTCATCAGATATATTTTTTGACAATGATTTCCTCCTCTGTGGTTTTTCTTCATTTTTATAATAGTGCCTTTTGAGGAGGAACAAAGTGTTTTATTTCAATACATTTCAATTTTTTTTCTTTTATTATCTGGGCTTTTGTGTCATATTTAAGAAATCTTTACCAAACCCAGTGAAAGTGAAAGTTGCTCAGTCGTGTCCGACTCTTTGTGACCCCATGGACTATACAGTCCATGGAATTCTCCAGGCTAGAATAATGGAGTGAGTAGCCTTTCCCTTCTCCAGGGGATCTTCTCCACCAGGGATCGAACCCAGGTCTCCTGCACTGCAGGTGGTTTCCTTACCAGCTGAGCCGCCAAGGAAGCAGATCATAACCTGCATATCCTTAATTCAAAACACTAGCTCTGGCTTCTCAAAACGTGGGGATCAAGCTTCATTAAAATAAGGCTGGATCATTCCTCACACTCTCTACCAAAAACAACCAAAAAATGATAATGCTGGAACTCATTATAACAAAGTCCAGAAGAAATGTGTCCAGTACCCAGAGTACCTACATTATATTGCCTAAAATATCTATTTTATAACAGAAATATGAGACATGCATAGAAATAGGAGTTGGAACCATATAGTAGGAATAAAGGGCATGTGAAAAATGACCAGTAAAATTACCCCAGTAAAATTAGGTGATATCTCAGCAAAAGTAGAGAGGCCAAAAGGCAGAGGGAAGCATTCAAGGAGTGCTAAGAAAAAAACCTATCAACCAGAATTCCATCTTGACGAAAACTACCTTCTGAAAGATAAGAGATAAAACAAAGATTCTCTCAGATCAATAACAACTGAAAAAATGTATTAATAGCCAACTGCCTCCCAGGGATTACAGGAGTTCTTCAGCTTGAACACTAGGGATTCCAGAAGACAGTTCATATTAACATTAACAAAGAAAAACACTTGTATATCTAATGCTGTAAGAATAAAAGGCAGAAGTGATACAATTTTCTTTTCATTGATGTCAAAGGAACTATGTAAAATCCTATGTATGTCACATGTTAGTACACTACAATATATAGCAATGTGATACCAAACCCCAGACACTTTATTTTCTTGGGCTCAAAAATCACTGTGGACAATGACTGTAGCCACAAAATTAAAAGACACTTGCTCCTTGGAAGAAAAGTTATGACAAACACAGACAGCATATTAAAAAGCAGAGACGTTACTTTACAGACAAAGATCCCCGTAGTCAATGGTTTTTCCAGTAGTCACGTATGAGTGTGAGAGTTGGACAATAAAGAAAGCTGAGAGCCAAAGAATTGATGCTTTCAAACTGTGGTGCTGGAGAAGACTCCCGAGAGTCTCCTGGACAGCAGAAAGATCAAATCAGTCCATTCTAAAGAAAATCAGTCCTGAATATTCTTTGGAAGAACTGATGCTGAAGCTGAAGCTCAATACTTTGGCCACTTGATGAAAAGAACTCATTCATTGAAAAAGACCCTGATGCTGGGAAAGACTGAAGGTAGGAGGAGAAGGGGAAGACAGAGGATGAGATGGTTGGATGGCATCACCGACTCAATGGACATGAGTTGGTGATGGACAGGGAAGCCTGGCATGGTGCAGTCCATGGGGTCGCAAAGAGTCGGACATGACTTAGTGACTTAACAACAATGCTTTCTTCTAGAGGTTGTTGTTCTTTTTTAAAAAAATTTATTTATTTGGCTGCACTGGGTCTTTTATGGGATCTTTTAGCTATGGCATATGGGATCTTTTAGCTGTGGCATGTGGGGATCTTTTAGCTGTGGCATGTGGGATCTAGTTCCCTGACTAGGGATCGAACCCAGTTTCCATGCATTGGGAGCAAGGAGTCTTAGCCACAAACTACCAGAGAAGTCCCTCTTCTAGAGGTTTTATAGTTCTAGGGTTTATATTTAGGTGTATAATCCAGTTTGAGTTAAATTTTGATATGGTATATCCTATTAATAAATAGTTTTCAAATCCATCTCTTTCTCTTTTATGTCTACCACCTCTGGAGTTTGAGCCACCCACTTCCAGGCGTCCTCCTCCATCATCTGTACAAATCTGAGCAGGCTTCTACCTCAGGCAGAGCAAAATCCATCTTCCACAGCCTACCCAGGCCTGCCACAACTCTCCTCTCCCTTTCTCTCTCAGTTCAAGCAACACTCAGAATATTTTAGTTCTTCCATACGCCAAGACAACTAATTCCCCTACCTCTCCCACCCCTGCCATAACTTCTTTGTCTGATTTGTCTTTACTCTAATACCCTGGATTAGCGAGGGCTTCAGCTACGGGCTTCCTTCACATCATTCTTCTTCCCAGTTAATCATGGGTGTAAGAGTTGAGTCAATGTCTGCCTCCTTCAGAGGGAGCCAAGGCCTGGGGTCTTCAGGATCTGATGTCCAGGTGACCACGGCACCTTCACATACAGGAGGCGGTCAGTGCCCATTTGGGGAACAGTCAAACGCAGTCAGCTGGAGTGACACTCTAGTGAAAATAATCTGGGGACTGTGGGGCACATAGGTTGAGCCAGAGTGCTTTGAGGGGAAGGGGGGGCCTTGGCTACCTCTCCAGAGCATCTCCCAGGCCCCTGCTCCCCGTGTTCCAGTGACAAGGAACAATTGCAGTCTCCTGATTGACCTGTGTCCCCCCAGCCCCTGGACCTTTGCACATGCACAGTTCTTTCAGTTTGGAGCGCCCTTTCCAGCACCTTACTGCCTAGTTAACCCTACTTTTCCAATAAGATTCACCTTTCTTAAACCCCAAAGCTGAATCAAAAGAGCAGCCTCCTCTAGCTGGGCCTGGTCTGCCTTAGTCATGGATCTGCTATGCAA
>SJYQ01002803.1:0-46034 GCA_006410935.1 Redunca redunca
GAGCGGATCAGTCCTAAAGATAGATGTAAAAGCTGCAATGGAAGGAAGATAGTTCGAGAAAAGAAAATTCTAGAAGTTCATATTGACAAAGGTGAGTTCTAAGCCACTTATCTATTTTGATGAATTATATTCTACATTTTGTAATTGCTTAAAACTATCATAATTGGGGGTGGTTTCTTACGAACTGTTGGGGTATAGAATGGGTGTGTTTATCATACTAATTTGTAAAAACTTAGACTATGAATATTTCTAATGATTTCTGCAGATTAGGTAAACATACCTGTTTCTACCTCTTGGGTTATAACCTAAAACTGTCTTTACTCTTAGGATTTACTTTTTTTATTTTGCCTATTCCTTAATTTTGTCAGTTTATTTAAAAATCCTTTAAAATGTATTATAGCAGTACATATTCATTGTAGAAATTTAGAAATGTGTATACAGCCCCAGAATAAACTGTGCTGTACTTAGTATGAAATAATCAACATGGATGGATCCTTCAGACTTGGCTATTTTTAAATGAAACTATTATTACATGTAATATATACATTAATTTATGCCCCTGCAATAGTAGTCTCCCATGTGACTCCTCAGCACTCTTCTTTCTCAATTTTTTTTCTCCTTAACTGGTCCATGTTTGGTAGGGTTTGCATGTCTCCTTGTCTGGTAAAATCCCCTTCTTGATACCAACGATATGTACTCAGGAGGGCATTTAGTACTAAGTGAAACCATTTATGAATGCTACTCTTGCCTATACCCCCCCAGCCCCCACCTCATGTCATACTATATGTGGTATCTGAGTTCCTCCTTTGCACCCACCCCCTGCAGTGAAAGAGCAGAGTCTTAACTACTGAACTGCCAGGAAAGCCCTTGCCAGTAATCTCAACCTTGTTGGAACAACCAGTAAAACTTATATCTGCGTCTAATTGCTTCACTAGTGTAGCAAGACACTTACTTTGCCTCATGCTGCTGCTGCTGCTGCTGCTAAGTCGCTTCAGTTGTGTCCAACTCTGTAACCCCACAGATGACAGCCCACCAGTCCTCTGTCCATGGGATTCTCCAGGCAAAGAATACTGGAGTGGGTTGCCATTTCCTTTTCCATTTGCCTCATGAATGACCTGTTTATTTTTGTCAGTGTATAATAACTGATATTTTAGTGTAAGTCCATCTCTTTGTAGAGGTACATACTGAAGTATTTGGGTTAATTTGGTACGTCTGGATTTTGCTTGAAGTATAGGTAGGAAATGTGGGTGGAAAAGTGTGTAATACATAAATAGTCATGAACTGGTAATTATGGATCTAGATTGATGTTACATAGGGATTTGTTCTACTGTTGGCTACTTTGTATACGTTTAATACTTTACATGATAGAAACTAAAGCCAAGTTGCTCTTATTGGGTCACCTCAGTGATCTTTCCTTCAGGAAATCCAGAGCTATTACTGCAGTGTAAATGATCTGCAAACACACGAGTTCTTTGTAAAGGTGTTAGTTAGCTTAAGTAAGCTCTTACTGAACTGAGCCAGAGGTAAGAAATCTCAGTAAATATATTAAGATACGTTTGCTTACTGGAAAAACTTTTCCATTCTTGACTATTATAGACACTAACCACATGGTCTGAAAGTATCTAAAAGATTTAAAAAATTATCCTTTTTTAAAAGATTAAAAATCATTCAATGAAAATAGTATGGATTTAAAAATTTTTTCAGTTTCATATTACTTCTAATACAATAAAGGGAAGAAAGTCTGACTTATGCTTGTTACATTTAGTAGAAATAATTTGACTAAACGTGTTTTTTAAAATAATGAAATTGAAATAGTAAAGCATTTATGGTTACGTTTACCAGTCACTGATTGGCACCAACATAGACCTTTTTCTTTAGTCCTCACAAGAGCTGTGATGGAGAGAGGTAGGTCTCTGTGGGAAAGCTGATGCTTAGGAAGGTTATGCAACTTGCTTCCCCAGGGTAATCCTGCTTAGTAATAAATAGCAGCTCTGAGATTTGAGGCTTGATTTGTTTGCCTCTAGAATTTGTGGTCTCTATTATGATCACTTTCTTCAGAAAGAAGTTGGATTGGTCTAAGCATGTGTGCATTTCTGGTAAATTCTCTACAACTTGAGCATCCACAGAGACTAACACACAAAAACATGCATTTGTATTTCTTAGTAGAGACTCTGACCTTAGTTAGATGTTAAGATGTAAAATTAGCCTTTTGTTTTTAGGAATGAAAGATGGCCAGAAGATAACATTCCACGGTGAAGGAGACCAAGAACCAGGACTGGAGCCAGGAGATATTATCATTGTTTTAGATCAGAAGGACCATGCTGTTTTTACTCGGTAAAAATTTATAAAATACTCAAACTGACATCTTGCCTATTTGGGATTTTTTTTCCAATTTGAATGAGCTTTTCATTAGGTTTAGAACACTGTTTTTGGAAATAACCTAGAAAAGTATAGCAGAAGAGTGAGGCTATGTATGTCTTTTATAAATGATTATTAAATCATTAATGTTTCAAAGAATGAGATTCTGTTTTTGTGTCTAAATTTACATAAATTGTTGCCTGATCTGGTTTTTGAAGGATATGCTTCAGTTAGATGTGTTGTGTAAGTAGGTGGATTAGGAAACACATCCCATGACAAAATTTAGCTCCTGGATTTTTTAAATAAATTTTTTTCAGAACTAATTTTGAAATATGTGCCCTAAAGTTCTCACCAGTTTCTTCATTTCCTGAGTTTGTGATAAGCTTGGTTGCAACATTTGACTGGAATAGGACTACAGTAACTATTGGGAGTGACATCTTGAAAGAACAGGTTTTGAATTAATAGTGTCTAAACAGTAATGGGAAATGCTGTCAAGCTCAGAATTTTGATGCTATCATTTGAGGTGAATCCTCTATTTCTGGGGAGTGATCTGTGTGATGAAAAGATATTACTAATATGAACTGGAAAAGAAAGCAAGCACGAGGAGGAGGAAGTGTACTGTTATAAAAGGTTTAATTCACAATGTGCCAGGCACTATATTCATGTACATCAGTAAAGAAGATCTTACTGTTCCCTTGAAATTGGCCATGTCCCCTTTTCATAGACCCTGACTTATCCAGGACCCAGTCTGAGATGTGTTCCACTGCCTAGAATGCGTGGAGGGATTCTGAAGCTTATCCAGGAAACTCTGCTGGCAGGTTACATGTATTTGCTGTTCCCTGTTCTCAGCTCATTATAAAAATAAGGAAGAAAGGGCATCTTTTGAAATATACCATTTGTTTCTAAGAACAGAAATGCCTGTTTTGGTACTTGGAATCATTGGTGGTTTGAAAGCCCTAAGCATATGCCATGTTTCCATTGTACAGACGAGGAGAAGACCTTTTCATGTGTATGGACATACAGCTGGTTGAGGCATTGTGTGGCTTCCAGAAGCCAATATCTACTCTTGACAACCGAACCATAGTCATCACTTCTCATCCAGGTATGGTAACTAGATAAGTGTTTCTTTCTATTCTGGTGTTCATTGCTAGTAGCTAGTACGGGCATAGTGGAAAGTGGCATTTCAGTATTGCTCAGAACATAACCATCCTTGAGCTGAGCTGAAATTGTGCATTCTTGACTCTCTTGTGAGCCCCTAAAAAATCTGTTAATCAAATTTATAGAAACCAGGATTGTTTCACATAAATGGATTCCTAATCTGAGCTAGGATGTTCCTCTCTTTATTTTCCCTGCCTCATAAAAATGTGATTGTATTTAAGGAGTTTGGCTTTAATGTTTTTAGGTCAGATTGTCAAGCATGGAGATATCAAGTGTGTGCTAAATGAAGGCATGCCAATTTACCGTAGGCCATATGAAAAGGGTCGCCTAATCATTGAATTTAAGGTAAGCTTAGAAAGTACTTCAGAAATATTTAAGAATGATTAGCTTAAGTTTCTGAATTGCTAGAAGTGCCAAATTTATATTCTCCCTTGTCTAGATCTAATATTACTCCTATCATGTTGAACATTCTTTGTATCAAGTTGGTTGGTTTGCATCACTGTGGCAGGGAAGGGGATGCATATGGCAAGTGGGTATTTCACTAATGAAAGGCTATTACTGGTATCTTTAAAGTACAACAGAAGCATGTTAGCTAGTGTGGATTTCTGACAAAATATTGTAATGCTCTGGTTCTTAAAGCAATCCAACCATTTCCCTTAACCTTAAATTGAGTCACCTCAGACCCACAAATTTAACATTTTAAAAATTGCTTTCTGATCAAGAATAGCTTTCTTCAAATATCCATTAAAAAGGGTTAGAATGTGTTTTAGGCTGAGTTGTTAAAATGTATTTGTTAAATAGAAGTGATCATTATAGTGCAGTTACTATTTACTGGGATTTTTTTAAAGACTTTACCTTGAATTCTGGTTCAGAATACTAGATATATGTCTTCTTAGACCATTTGTTCTAACTAACCTGGGATTGGCCAATTTACCAAATAATTGTGGTTACAAGTGTGTTTTCTGTGGAAAATGGTTCAATGGTAGTTTGTCTCAAGAGGGATAAATAAATCATTTAAACTTTCATTTAAATGGTAAAAATTTCATTTTATAGGTAAACTTTCCTGAGAATGGCTTTCTCTCTCCTGATAAACTCTCTTTGCTGGAAAAACTTCTGCCTGAGAGGAAGGAAGTAGAAGAGACTGATGAAATGGACCAGGTAGAATTAGTGGACTTTGATCCAAATCAGGAAAGACGGCGCCATTACAATGGAGAAGCATATGAGGATGATGAACATCATCCTCGGGGTGGTGTTCAGTGTCAGACCTCTTAGTAGGGCCTGTGAATAACACTCACTGCTGGTGTTTTATTTGCAGTAGTGATTGAGTGAAGGACTGTAATCATAATATGCTCACTACTTGCTTTTGTTTTAATATTCAACTATAGTAGTGTTTAAAAGTTAAATGAAGAATAAACTCGAATATAAAAGCTCTGACTTTGCCCTGTATGTATGATGACTTCAGTGTGCAAGATAAGTTTAATACTTGTAAAAACGACTTTAAAAAATTTCCCCTAGCATTTGTTAGGCCATACTTTGTGATTGATTTCAGCTATGTACATGGAATAGCTTAGACTGAATGCTAGGTATATGTATTGACTTCAGTGAATGACCCTTAATTGTTAAGCTGTGAAATTAAAACTGTTTAACTGGCAGTCAGACAAAGAAATTAATGTAGAGAAGTGTTGGTCTGTATAGTTGTAGTAAGTGGGATTCATTGTGATGCTTCTGCATTTATTCTATTGGCTCAACTGTTACTTAAAGATGGCATGCTGTATAATTTAATTTAGCCTGTGGTATCAGTGATAGAGATGATACCTTTGTAAACAAGGGGTTTATCATAACTTGCTGCTTCTTGAGGGCTTGCACTTGTAGAATTGCATTCCCTTCTTCTGCTGTGCCATCTTTTATTAATATATAGCTATTGGTCCTGGTTATTTTTTTTGCTGCACCCCCCCGACTTTGGACCACAGTAAGCCTTAGAGTAGTGACTTCTGGAGCAGGGAAACTTTGAGGTTGGAGTGATGAGACCTTTACATGGAGAAGTAATTTGCATGTATGAGATAGGAAGGTGTTTTTGTAGGTATGTTACAGGCTTACTTTAAACCATTTAACACGCTCCAGAGTAACTGTAATTTAATGTTGGTAGTATAGCAAATTATGATGAATAGCTTTAATTGTATGTTTAAAGTCATATGTTCACAAGCTTAAATCTGGTATCAGAATTTAAGCAATTCTTGAAATGTATGAATGTCTCTTTAATATACTGATTACAAAGCATGTCCAGTGTGTCACCACAGGCTTTTTTTTCCCAGGTTAAAGTATTGGCTTTTCACTAGTTAAGGTTACTAGTTTCATTTAACTAAAGTGAATAACAGCAAAAAAGTACTCTTTAACCATAGTTGGATGTTTAATACTAAACAAGGGTGTGGAGTGAAAGTGGAGGGATGAGTAATGAGCAACAAATGGGATGGGGCGGAGGGGGGGGCTTAAAAATTTTTGCAAACACCAAAGTGGAATGTGGGGTTTTGCTTGTTCTACTGATTCTGTATCTCTTGTAATCAGGAGCCTTAAACAGTTCTAACATGGACATGTACTCTACAACCTAACTTCCCCTTACAACACGTGAGTCAAAAAGAGGACACTGAAACTTGGTGTGAAGTGCCTATTTCCCAAACATTCGGGTTTCTTCTCGTAGTGACAGTCTTAATTGATAGCTTTTCCCCATCCTATCATTCTTGTGTTATCTTTTTAATCTGGCCAGGCAAGTGTTCAGAAAGGAAAACAAAATATTGGTCTAAAAAATTCTACAATAAACCTGTTTTATAATACATTTTAAAAATTACAAAAATCCTTATATGAGGCTTTAATATTTATTAAAGCCTTTAAATATTTATTAGTCATGAGGGAAATAAAATGAAAATTCAGTTAGATATACCACTTTGTACCTAGTAATCCAAACTGGAAACAAGTGAGAATATGAAGAAATGAGAACCCTGTACCTTGTTGGTGCTTCAGCATCAGTCCTGAACATTCTATTAGAGGGACTGATGGCTGAAGCTCCAACCCTTGGGCCACCTGATGGAAAGAACCGACTAACTGGAAAAGACCCTGATGCTGGTGTTTCAACACGTGAATGAACAAAATGTGTCATAGTACTTGTAACAGGCCTTTACATTTATATGAACTACCTAGGCAAATTCATAGTGCACACTTAGTTTGAAAACAATAATGGTTGCACAACAGTTAATAAGGTTAGTGCTGCTGAATTATATATACTAAAAATGGTTGAGTAAGCTTTTACTTTTGTTTGACCACAGTAAAAAATATTTAGACATCACAGGAAGAAACGAGTAATAACCTGGAGAGGCAGAAACTGACAGGTTTGTAGTCTGTAAAAACAAAAAACACTAAGAGCTGTAAGTTCTTTTTTAACTCTAGCCAAGGTCATCAAAGAAATAGTGCATTCACAGAAATGTAGCTCGCTGGCCCCGGCCCTAATGCCTCCTCAATGATGCTCCCCGTCCATTTATACTCACAGGGAATAAAAAGCTAATTTTATGTCCCATGAGGGTCTTAGTAGATGGAGCATGGTGACACATCTTGTGAAGTTAGCATCGGATTTTTTTTTGTGTGTAATACTGGCTCTCAACCTTCGCCACAAGTTACCTTGGAAGCTTTAAAACATGATGTGTCTCAGGTATTTTGGTGTAGTTCAGTTGTGTGTAGCCTCAGCAACCAGGATGGTTCTATATACAGCCAAGGCCGTACACCACCACCATGGGGATATAGTTTTATTAAATCACCAGAACAGTAATACCATTGTTAGAATTGCTGTGTGGAGGGTCAAAGAACGGCAGCCCTTGCTATAGCCAGACTGAGGGAGCTTTCTATCTTCGACATACTGTTAGTTTCCTGTTTCGAAATAATGTGGGAAAAGGAAATATAGGTTCTAAAGGCACAGTGAGTAAAAAATGCTTGAGCAAAGCACTAATGTTGCTTTCCCAACAGTATCACTTCACTTGATTATCTCAGCCACCTTCAAAGACCAACAGAACAAGGATTGAAATGCCTTAAAGATGATGAAAAGGACCCCTGCCTGGTCTACTTTCTGGTTCTCAAGTTTGTACATGCTTGCTAAACCCCACTGCTGTACTTGGATGCTCTTTCTACTCCTCTCACCAGCTGTGTTCAGTTTAGATAAGTTTTAACCAAATGTGGAGAAACACCCATGGATTCTTTGCCTCTATCCAAACCATAAGATGGAAGAAAATGACACTTGACTCCAGGCAAGAATACTGAAGTGAGTTACTATTTCCTTCTCCAGGGGATCTTCCCAACCCAGGGATCAAACCTGGGTCTCCCGCATTGGAGGCAGAGGCTTTAACCTCTGAGCCACTAGGGAAGCCCTAGGAGTAAGTAGGTTGCCAGTGGGTAACCTGTTTCTTCACTTGTTATCATGGGACTCAATAGGCTGGAGCTCATAAAGCAGTTTTGAGAAACAACACTGCTCACATAGGAAGGACTCAGTAAATACTGTTAGTGGTAGAAATAAAAGCTAAAAAATGACTAGTTAACACAACACTGAATTATACCTAAGACTCAGAAAATAACTGCTGTGAAGTACTAGGTCATTAAATGTTTTCCAGTCATTAATGGAACAATTGAGTGGGAGATGGAACAACTCATGGAGTTAACTTCTGGGGGAACAGGGGTTAACTTGAATGCCATGTATTTTGAGTTTCTGGCCTCCCAGGCAGTGCAGTGATAAGGAATCTGCCAGCCAATGCAGGAGACCCAAGAGATGCAGGTTCAATCCCTGGGACAGGAAGATCCCCAGGAACAGGAAATGGCAACATGCTCCAATATTCTAGCTTGGAAGATCCCATGGCCAGATGACCCTTGACGGCCCCAGTTCATGGGGTTCCTAAGAGTTGGGCACCACTGGGCAAGTACACGGTGCACTTTTGAGTTTCCAGTGCTAGAGAGGAGTGTCAAATACATGGGCTGTAGTAGCTCTCCAGGAACCCAAGTTGGGGGTGCTGGGTTGGGGTGGTACAAGCACGGAGCCAGGAGCCCTTCCTGGTTCCCACACTGCTCAATCAATCATGCCTGACCCAAGCTCTCTACCACTTCTGCCTCCCCAGGGCTCCCCCTGACTTCTGTACTGGAGGAGATGACCAGGAAGAAGGGACTGGAAGAAAAAGCTTGGGAAAAGCAGATTTTTCCTTCCCAGTTATGTGCATTAACTTCCTTAAGAAAATGTACTTAATCGCCTGTAGTCTAGTCCTCTCTCCGCTTGTCTCCCCAGACCTTAGCATTTGTGCAGCACCTGCCTTGCTCCCCCTAAGACCACCAAAGCCCTTTACCTTGAGCTCTTGATGGTCCTTTTCACAGTCAACTCCAGAAAACCTTTTCCTACCCCATGATCTGGATAATGCTTCTCCAATCATCAAAACAACTGTGGATTTCCTCTTATCAACCACTAATCCTGTTAACTTGCTGCTTTTCCCCTATCCTGTGAAAGAAATTGCTCTAACCATCCTGAGCATTAGATGCAAGAGCAGAAGAGATGTTTGCTAAAAATTCCCAGAAGAAATAAGTGTACCCATGCTGACTAGATTCTTGCTCTCCATGAGCCTTGGCACAAAGAAGGCCTCTCAACTGCCACTTAATGAGGTCCTGGGCTAAATCAAACTGGTTTCTTGATTTTCATAAGGAATTTTTGCATGAGCTCTTTTCTCCCCACTTTAAGCTTCTTTTACGTCGATGAAAGCTGCTCTTCACCAAGAGGAATGGCAGGCTACAGTCATGTAGGCTATTGTTCAACTCTCAAAATGACACCAAATGACATTCTGTGAAAAAGTTCAGGTTTTGTGGCAAAAAGACCAAATTTGGGGAGTGTGGGAAAGATGGATTTCATAGTGCTGTTAAACAATTACTCAGCCAGCATTAAGCATTTTTATGTGCTAGGCATCACTCAACTTTAATACAGATCAGGCTGTATTTCATTTCAAGTGACAAAGGTTTTTAAGACTGCAAAATTCTCCTCATTCACCTGTACCTACTAACTGGGGAAATGGGGCATAAAAGGCCTCCATAAATAAGCTCACTTTCTTGAAATGGTACTCAGCACAGTATCTTCACACATCAACATAGGCATTCCACATATATCAGTTGAAGCAGAAAAGACCCATATGCAAAATATTGCTCCGAGTTTTTGTTTTCTAAATCTCTTTTCTAATTTTTTTTTTTCTTGAAGAGCAGCATATTTTCAATGCAAAAACCTCCTCTGCATACAAAGGAGATATGCCAAAACTGAATTCTCATAGTGGATCCTGCAATTAGTTAAGAAAAAATGAATGCCTGGGGGAGGGCAGTGAAATGAGATCCTATGGGAAACTGACTTCAGGGATGATAATATAATGTCCTACACTCTTCATCTGATTCTAAGTAAATGCGTTAACTAGATGGGCATTTATTTACATTTAAAAACAGCCTCCAGAAAGGTGTAAAGTTTATTAACATTTTTTTTTTTAAAAAAAGGTGGGATAGTAAACAGCTAATGAATTTAGGATAGTTCCTTATTTACAAGTTTTACTGCAGGAAACCCATTTCAATCAAAGCATTTCAAATAATCAAAGGAGTACAGTTTTTCCCTAGGAATACCAGTATTTCGCTCTTCAGGTAAAAGATTATTGACAGCATTAAGTGACTGCCCCAGTTAGAGTGAATACCTTGAAAATATATAAAAAATGATAACTGCTACTTAAATTTTTATGAATTTTCACAAAATTATTCTTGTGCCTAATTCAGACGATTTGCTTAGAAAAGCTGGCCTTAAAAAGCAACACATGAGTATGTCTTCATTTTAAGTACCTGCTCTCAAGCTAGTTTAAAAGAGAAGCTGAATTAGGGTTTCCAGAGCTTTAGCAATCCATCTTCACTGTAAGTAGCAATCAGGTTCTGATGAGGGTGATGTGCAATACCAATCACATCCTTCTCGTGAACCTGGAATAGGGAAGCACAGAATCAGGGTACAGAGGTCGCTAACATCACTTAAGAAGCTTCCAGAGCTGAGTGGCAGATAAGAAGAGAAGCTTCTACCTTCACCAAAGGAATCAAATCTAAAGGAAGCCTCAAAGAGGGTTAAACATACAAACCAAAAACTCAAACGAGGCTATCAGATAGCTGATCACATTTTCTGTACTGCTCTTCATAATGTGTGAATTATACTTTATGCCAAACCACTTTTGGTGCTGCTACAGCTGGTCCCAGTCATCATCCAATTTGCAAATATTAGGCCAAGACAGTGGCTGAGACTGAAAAATTCCTTCAACTCAGTGAACTCAGTATTTTCCTCAGCTAGAGGACACTTGCCACCTCATTCTGTTCTGTTCACATCTTTGCTCTCTACTGGAGGAGGCTTCACAAGGCTGATGTACCAAAAGGTCACTCAAGAACAGTTTGAGATGAGATTATTCTCTAACAGTATGTTTATGATTTTTTTTACACATTCAGCAGACCATTTCTTCTTCCCAACTGTAGACGGCTGCATTTTCCCTGTCCACTCCTCCTTTGCATTTGGGCTGTTGGCAGCACTAATTCTAATCAAAAAAGAATGATGGACAAAATAATATAAACCACTTCCAGATGTGAGTCTTGAAAACATCCAATAAACCCCTTCAATTATCTTTCCTCCTAACACTTTAGAGGCCACATTTCCTAAATGGCACAGCTAAAAGATGGAGGAGGAGGATGCAATTTATATCACATTGTGACATAATATTCATTGTATTAGGCCACTGAAATTTCAATATTGTTACAGCAGCTGCGTTAATTATTCCTTGTTATAAACGCTGCTTAAAAAACCAATTTGATAGGATAATACACAGCCTTTGAAAGCACATGCAGAGAACTAGCTTTATCTGTCCCTCTCCAACCACCCTGAGAAGATTTAACTAGCTGGCTAGACAGGCACATTCCTTTTCCTCCTCCTCTGCTTAATGTACACTCATCCTATCCACTAGAAGCTGAGGGCTCACTGAAGGATGACTTTTCCAGATAGAGGAGGTAATTCCATCCAATTACTTATGGGCCCTTTATTTTACTTAATGACACTTTTACATACATATTTTTACATCAAGATTCACAAGGACAGCAGTCTGATAAAGGTTTACTTCCGAGTTCAGAAAGATGTAAGCATTAACAATTTCTATAGATGGCCTTAAGTCAGTAATACTTACTGTCAAAGTTCTCTCCAGTTTGCCAGTGACTGTGCTGAAGCAGTAAAGCACAAAGTCCTCCCCTACACAGTAGATCCATTCACCACGGGGGGAGAGGGCACAGCAGACAAAATCACCACCTTCTCTCTTACCAGAGCTGAAGCTTCTGACGATCTAAGAGTACACGGTCCAAGGTAGAAATAAAACATCTGATTAGCAGTAATTCTACTGCAGCAGGGGAAACTGACATCGTTTATGTTATTTTGTACTCTGGTTTACTGTCATTTATAATTAGATTACCAATTCCATTCACCTTGTGCTAAATAAATCCTCTTGACGGGGAAATATACAAAAGATAAGCTATTGTAAATCAGTGGCAGACAGAAATTTACAATTTCCACATCCCAGGTCACCAATCCTACTCTTTAATCTATTGAGCCATTTTATCCTGAAGCAAATTCATTACCATACACAATTTCCTAAACCAACATGCTACTGGTTCTCAATGCTGTGACCCATGCCCCCTAGTTTCCTCTTTCTAACAGAATGAGATGCCCTCCCCATTCATCACGGAACTCTATCATTTTAAGACCTTGCTTTATCTATTTTACATAACACTTAAATCATCATAAATCAAGTGGAGATAAACCAATCTCAAAAGGTTTAAAGGTTACATACGGTGTGACTCTTATTTACTATACTCAAAATGAAAAATTTAGAATAGTGTCAAACAGATCAGTGGCTGCCAGGGGCTAGGGTTGTGAGGATTTAACTATAAAAAGTACAGCAAAGGGAGTTTCTTTGAGGATGGTGAAACAGTTCTATACCTTAACTGTGGTGGTTACATAAATCAAAACGAGATGAAATTTCAGAGCTGTTCATGTCCCACCTCAAGATGAATGCATGTAAAGACAGTCTAAATAAGGCTCATATTTGAGTTAATAGTCTTGTACCTGGTTTTGATGTCAGTTTCCTGGTTTTGATAATTATACAATGGCTCTGTAAGATGTTATCATTGACGGATGCAGGGGAACCGTGTATAGGAACTCTATGCCCTCTTTTTGTAACTTCTCTTTGTGAATCCAACAAAAATTTAACTTTTTAATTAAAAAGTCAAGCAGAGGGCACTCTCTATCCCTCTTCTGATGTCTATGTCAGAAGCTTTCTCTCTCCTTTTTATACTTTAATAAAACTCTGCTACACAGAAGCTCTTGAGTGATCAAGCCTGGTACCTAGTCCCAAAGCTGAATCTTTTGGAGATCACGAATTCGAATCATTCACCGCAAGCTATCATCTTGGGGTGGGATCTTCACAACAAGGTAAGGACATTCAGAGCTCTAGCTTGCCTGTTCTTTTAGTATACTTTTACTTTACTAACTCTACGGTGTGCCCGTGCGTGTGACTGATTGAGAGCCTGAGACGTACAGAAGTAAGTACGAAGCAAGTGTACGAAGCAGAGCCTTGCTCTGCTGTTTCAAGGTGCCTTGTAATGACTGAAGGCTGCCTCAAAATGGGGAGCTTTGTCGGGTTTATACCGACTTGCCAATGCCAAAAGGCACCCAATGTCCCTGCGAGAAGTGGCCAGAAATGGGCGAAGCATGTGGACCAAACTTCCCTTTCTCAGTCACCTTTTCCTGGTCTTCTTTGACCATTCCGTAACTGCCTGGGGAATTAAAACCACTAACCTAATCTGTTGGACCATAGACTTTAAAGGGACTTGTGAACCATGTTGTTAGTGTACTTTTACTCAGACCCCAAGCTTGGAATAGTCATGAGAACTCAGACTTGCTAGGAGGACAGTCGGAATAAGGTGGAACTCTAGCTTCAGCAACATCTCTTGGCTGCTTCCTTCCATATGGGGCCAGAGTCCTAAAAGCGAGTCCTTGTCATAGCTGTGCCTCCAAACTCTATATGGAGAGAAGTGCTGCTGGTGAGCATGAGGTTTCTAAGAACCTAAGTCAGGAATCCCAGATTGAAAGTACAGTGGGCTACTTCCTTTGAAAAGGAAGAAAAGGCTAATGACATATGCATAGGCTAACTCAGGAAACACGAGACAATTGGTTTAAAGTTTTACCCATAGCTTTAATGAGGGCTCGAACTGCCCCAGAAGGGACTGTCTCTATGGCAGACCATTTTTGTGCACCAATATTGTCATAGATCCTGAAGCCTTAGAATTTACTATGTGATTCAGCTTTCAATCTTTCAACAGATATTACGAGAACTCTGGCAGGTGACCCCTGATCCAGTCTCCAAAATCGGTCTAACTGCTAGGTCTGCAAAATGCTCCCTTCTTTCTCACTGGAAGTCTTCACATGGTGGGGTTTTCCGATTCAAGAAAAGGACTTTCTTCACCAACAACAATCATATGTGACGCCTTTTCTTAATGTGAAGACATCTAACAATCCAAAAATGGACTGGTATAACTCACTGTACCTTAACTACAGAAATAATGTGACTTTTAATTCTGATTACATTTTAAAGCAATGCCAAAGAATGCTCAAACTACCACACAATTGCACTCATCTCACATGCTAGTAAAGTAATGCTCAAAATTCTCCAAGCCAGGCTTCAGCAATACATGAACCGTGAACTTCCAGATGTTCAAGCTGGTTTTAGAAAAGGCAGAGGAACCAGAGATCCAATTGCCAACATCTGCTGGATCATGGAAAAAACAAGAGAGTTCCAGAAAAACATCTATTTCTGCTTTATTGACTGTGCCAAAGCCTTTGACTGTGTGGATCACAATAAACTGTGGAAAATTCTGAGAGAGATGGGAACACCAGAGCACCTGACCTGCCTCTTGAGAAACCTATATGCAGGTCAGGAAGCAACAGTCAGAACTGGACATAGAACAACAGACTGGTTCCAAACAGGAAAAAGAGTACCGTCAAGGCTGTATATTGTCACCCTGCTTATTTAACGTCTATGCAGAATACATCATGAGAAATGCTGAGCTGGAAGAAGCACAAGCTGGAATCAAGACTGCCGGGAGAAATATCAATAACCTCAGATATGCAGATGACACCACCCTTATGGCAGAAAGTGAAGAGGAACTAAAAAGCCTCTTGATGAAAGTGTAAGTGGAGAGTGAAAAAGTTGGCTTAAAGCTCAACATTCAGAAAATGAAGATCATGGCATCTGGTCCCATCATTTCATGGGAAATAGATGGGGAAACAGTGGAAACAGTGTCAGACTTTGTTTTGGGGGGCTCCAAAATCACTGCAGATGGTGACTGCAGCCATGAAATTAAAAGACACTTACTCCTTGGAAGAAAATTNGGAGGCCTGGCATGCTGAGATTCATGGGGTCGCAAAGAGTCGGACATGACTAAGCGACGGAACTGAACTGAATGACTATTTTGCCTTACATCTTTAACAGTATAATGGGGTTTGTTTCTAGCCACCTAAAAGCTTTTAGGTTACAAATGATTGTTCATGCCGATACAACTTCTACAACCTCCTCCAACTTGGGGTCCCCGGATTAGAAACCCTCAATATGCAGGTTAGGAGAATATGCTGCCTCAACAATTTAGGGACAATGCCCCCATCCCAGCAGGAAGTAGTTATGGAATGAAAATGCCACCTCTTCCCTTGGCAACATAATTCTCCGAAAAGAAAAAGGGGTGAATGACAAAACTAATTCTTAGGTAGATTGATAAGGAGTCTGGGCCCTCAAGGAGGGAAGGGGTCCAGAGCTCTCAAGGAGGAGAAAAGGACAAATTTTTTTTTCTTATATTCCTTCATCTTAGACACATAAAACATTTTTTTTTTAAAAGCCCAGAGCTAATGGCTCAAGGGTTATGTTTTTCCTTAAGCTCTGTGCTAATGATTATATAAGAACAATGTATCTCCTTCTTAACAATAACCTTCTGACTAATCTTGTTATCTTAAGATGTATGTTGTGGGGAGTGGGTCTGATAGAAGTATATAAGGTCTTGATAAGAGGACACTCTCCATCCCCTTTCTGATGTTTATGTCAGAAGCTTTCTCTGTCCTCTTTATACTTTAATAAAACTAATAAGTGGGCAGCTGTGGCTATTATGCAGTGTCCCAGCAGTACTGAGGACCAGCCATCTCAACCATGGGTTCGTCACCACCAATTTATCTTTTATAGGTACTTAAGCAATTACTTAAGCAATTACTTTGCCGACTAAGGTCCGACTAGTCAAGACTATGGTTTTTCCTGTGGTCATGTATGGATGTGAGAGTTGGACTGTGAAGAAGGCTGAGCGCCGAAGAATTGATGCGTTTGAACTGTGGTGTTGGAGAAGACTCGAGGGTCCCTTGGACTGCAAGGAGATCCAACCAGTCCATTCTGAAGGAGATCAGCCCTGGGAGTTCTTTGGAAGGAATGATGCTAAAGCTGAAGCTCCAGTACTTTGGACACCTCATGCGAAGAGCTGACTCATTGGAAAAGACTCTGATGCTGGGAGGGATTGGGGGCAGGAGGAGAAGGGGACGACCGAGGATGAGATGGCTGGATGGCATCATGGACTCAATGGACATGAGTCTGAGTGAACTCCGGGAGATGGTGATGGACAGGAAGGCCTGGCGTGCTGCGATTCCTGGGGTCGCGGAGAGTGGGACACGACTGAGCGACTGAACTGAACTGAACTGAACTAAGCAATGGAAAGACAGTTCAATACACCAGCCCCTGGGTCTTCTCCATGCTCAGCAATATCCCCAAGTGCTCACGTCAACATTTCAGTAGCATCACAACACATCCAAGGGCTTGAGACCTCAACTTTGATACTCCTGTCCCTGGTGCTACAAAAGTGAGGTTCTTTGGGAACCAGCAGGTGCTCTCATTACGAACACACGTCATAAAGACACTATTGCTCTTTTCCTACTGGAGTTCCACCTTAGATCATATGGTCACTAACAGATATCCCAAACTCTTAATCCACACACTATGTCTCCTTCCCTCACAGAGGGATTGTTATACCTTAAAATCTTCAGTGAGGTTCTGAAGAAGGTTTAAAGACAAACCAAGGGACTTCCCTGGTGATCCAGTGGTTAAGAATCCCCTGCCACCTGCAGGAGACACGGGTTCAATCCCTGGTCTGGGAAGATCCCACGTGCCGAGGGGCAACTAAGCCTGTGTGCCACAACTACTGAGACCTTGCTCCATAGCCTGTGAGCGGCAACAACTAAAGCTTGGCTGCTCGAGCCTGTGCTCCACAGCGAAAAGCCACCACAATGAGAATCCTACGCACTTCAACTGGAGAGTAGCCCCTGCTCGCCACAACTAGAAAAAGCTTACATGCAGCAACGAAGGCCCAGAGCCCCCAGAAAAACAAACTAAAAATAAAAAAGAGAGAATTTAATTTATCCAAAGGATGCAAAAGAAAGACCATAGTATACAAACATCCCAGGGAAAGGAGCTAACTTTTGAGATGCCAGAAAGATGCTTTGTAGACAGTAGAATTTAAAATTTAAATAAGGGTCTAAAAAACAGTGTATCTGGTTTTCTAAGTGGCGAACTGATAGCTGATACTTCACTGAAAGTGTAGGACCAAGTCTCTCTGACTAGGGAACTGCCCACAGGGCCCGAGGAAAGGCACATTCTGAGCACTCACCTGTCCCTGCATGTTCATGATGACCACTGTGTTGGATCTGTTGCAAACCACAAAGTGCTCTGGGTTTTTAGGAAGCAGGATCACACTGTTGACAGTGATGTCTGTCCCAGCAGTGCTGCCCAAGGATTTAAACGTATTTGAACATTCTGTGGTCTTCATGTTCCAGATCTACAATACCAAAACATGAGGCATAAACATTTAGGGATGGGAGTGCAGCAATTTCTAAAGTCTGAGGGTTGAAAATTAAGTTACTTTAAAAGGAAAAAAAAAGGACAAAAAAAATAAATAAATAAAGCTGCTTACAGTCCAAATACCTAGCATTGCCATATACAAAAGAACTCCCCTATTTGCTGATTAACTTATAAAAACAACAAAAAATCAGAAAGCTAAATAATAAAATTCTTTTTAAATTATGCTCTTTTCCTACAAAATTTCCCTTGGCTAACAAGCTTCCTAACTTTGAAATTAGCTATGTGTCAACACTGCTACTGTCATAAACAACCAGAAAGCTACCCGGTCTCTGGACATCAAAATGAAATGAGGGGTTTTTAGATTTATATGCTCAGAATGCTGAAATTCAAATTTGGTGGGTCCAGGGTGGGATGTATGTAGCTTTGTGTATTTTTTTAAAAGCTCCACAAATGATTCAGTTTGTACTGAGAACCACTCCACAGAAGTCACAATGTCAACAGCCACAAGTGAGGATCCATGAAGCGGAGGCTAATCTTGGCCACTTGTATGACCTCTCCCAGTCCAATACCTCTTCTAATAGTTCTCCACCCTAATGCTTTTTACTTTGTCCTTCTGAACTATTATGAACTGAAGCAGATAATCAGACATCATAGTTACTGAAATCTGAGACATGCTTAGAGAAGGGATGAACCAACTGTTGCCTATGTCTGGACACTACTCACATGTCATGAGTAGTGATGATATAAAAATCTCAAAGGCATGACTATGCTGTGTTTCTCGTGTGCCTTCAATGGAGCCTAGCACAAAATGGATGTTGAATAAATACCTAGATAAAGAAGAAATAGCTGCCCCCCTAGTTGTCTCAATATTTATTTCCTTAATAAATACAGTATCATCTCCCCCAATTGCCTCTCTAAAGCCCAGCAACCTAGAAGAGAAATGAACATTTCGGTGATCAAGGGACTTCTAGTTTTCTGTCCAAAAAGTCAGTGAGATATTTTACCCCACCTACTGCAAAAACTAAAGGAAAAGACTACAAAACAAAGAGACCTATGCAAACCACCTCACAGTCCTATAGGCTGTAAGTCCCATATTCACAGCACAGAGAGGGCAAACCCCATGACCAAAGCACCAAGAACTCTGTGTATTTCTGTTCCATCCTAGGAAGAGTACATCTCCTACCTTCAAATTTCTGGTTCAGTTCCCAAGCCATCACAGAAAGGGGTCTCACTGTTAGGGATCTGTGTTAGGACGTTTAGGTCTTCTGCCAGAGAACACTCACTTACAAAAGGCAATTTAAAAGCAGATGTACAATGTAAATGGAGTGTCTCAAAGATCTCTAGCAATTTTCAATTTGGATTGCCCACCTTTACTAGGAAATGATGCCCTCTCTTGAAATAACTAAATCTCTTAAGACACTGAAGATCTATTACTTTCAGCTGAGAGCCGAAGGTAGCAAGTAACTAAGAGGACTTAGTTCTACTCTACACCATCTTGTTCCTCATTAATGCTATCAGAAAGGTCCTAATGTGGGGGCTGGGTGTAGGGTGAAGCTCTGCAACAAAAGAGACCTATTTATTCTGCCACTGAGCCCTTCGTGAATTTGACTGTTGCAGGAAGACCATTTGATTTTGTGGCAAAGTCAAATGTAACCACTGTAAACAGGAGTTGACTTAAGTTTAGAACTCTACACCTTTTCCTACATATCATATAGCCTGAAGGTTTGAGATTTGAGGTCCTAGGCCAACAGGAATTACCCACAGATTATGATTATTGGCACAGATCTCAATTATGGCTAAAATACAACGTAAAGAGGTTTAGCCACCATAACTATCACCATTATCACCACTGAAAACTCCTCAAAGGGCAAAACAGAAAAAATGGAATAGACACCCCAAAATAAATCAGTAGCAAATACTTAACCTTTACAGTGCCATCAGAGGATGCACTGATAATATAATGTCCATCCTGTGTAAAGGTTGCTTCATTAACAAAGGAGGAATGGCCACGGAATTCCTTCAGGGTCTTTCCAGATTTTAAACCATGAATTCTATCACAAATAAATGAAAAAAGCAATTAATATCCTGTATACTGTGGTTGGAACCAAGCGTTGAAAGCATTTTAGATGAATTACAGAAGCTCATGTTAAAATATTAAGAACAGGGACTATACAATTATGTATGCAGTAGTATTTTCATTATGTCTAACAATCAAACAAAACCAAACCAAAAGCTTTGCAGAGAGACTGGAAGAAAATAGGCCACTGATACCACAAACTTCTGTTCAGTGACAGACTTCTAGGTCTCTGCTGGGTCCCAGGAATCTGTATTTGTCACATGCTCTCTAAGGTGACTCTGTGCAGGTGGGTCCATAGACCACACTTTGAGAAACATGAAGCGCCGCTAAAATCCCTTCTGATCTCTCTTCTGGGTAAAGACCCAAATGGACAGCACAATAGCACTGTGTCAGCTGTACTTGGGGGAAATAAGGTCTCACATTTATTTATTACTCATTTATTCCCTCATTCTCCATATAAAGGAATCCTGGTGAAAACATAGAAATCACTAACTAGTACCTCCCTCTGAAGTTTCATCATATCAAACAAAAATGAGGGCAGTTTGGAGATTCTTACTTACCTAATTGTCTGGTCAAAAGAGGCACTAAGGATCTGACTGCTATCCTTAGAGAAGCTTAGACAGGTGACACCTTTGCTGTGTGCCCTTTCAAATCTCCTTAAACACTGTCCACTCTGAATCTTCCATACCTTTATTTTTTTGAAAAAAAGAATAGTAAAAACTTGTACCTAATACAGTGTCCCATGTCCCACTCCTACCCTGCAGAGCCAGGCAAAATACAGGGCTCACTAAGGTAATAAAAACAGCATTAAAAATGCATGCCAATAGCTGAATATGATATGTCAGGTTCTCAAAGTACAATGACAACTTGAATCCTCTGAAACTTAAACCTCTTTTCTTTTAAATTATTAAAACAAAAATTTAGACTCTAAGTTCACTTAGCAGAGACCATTTCTGTATTTTATCTAGCCCAGGGTATTTGACCAGCAATTAAATACAAGCCATAGCTGATCACTGCTAAGCATTTGCAGACCACCACCCCAAAGCAAAACACACCAAATAAGGTAAGCTATGGTGGCACAGTAGAAAGGTCATGAGCAAAAGTCCCAAATCTATCACCAACTGTGTGACTTTAAATTATTGGACCTCTGTAAGCAGAGTTATTATTAGGGTTAAATAAAAAAAGCTAAAGTGACTGGTATAAAGTTGATACTCAATAAAGAGTAGTTAAGAAAAACCCTACAGGGACTAGCTCATCACAGAATTCTCAAAATGTCTACATATAAGAGTTCATGCCTGTAATTCATACCTTGATTTTTCCATCTTGGGCACCAGTTGCTAACATTTCTGTATCTCTGCTGAAGCACATACAGAGAACAGCATCATCCATCATCATAAAGTTATCCTGTGCCTGGTACTTAAGATCCTAAAGGAAACAATGATAAGCAATTATCAAAATATCAAAAAAACACCAGTTACCCCAGGTCTCTACAAACTTACTGGAAGCAGGATGGTAGACTGTGCTGATTAAATCTCCAAAGCAAATAGGAGTGTCATGCACATTATCCTGATGAACAACTGATAACACTGGGAGTACGTTTTTTTACACAATTCAAATAAGTAAAAAATACAAATGTAACAGCCTACATCTTTTGCTTACTAATCCTTTCTCAGCAAAATTTCCCTACCATTTCATATTGTACATCTTTAATAAATCTGGATTTATTTAACGATATGACATGAGAAACATTTTTCCATAGTCAACTACCTTTCCTAAAATCATGTATTGATTACTGTATTTGTTATTTTTCTTTTATCATCCATTACTGTTCATAATGAAATATCTTTATTTTTTCTAATTATAAAGTGAGACTGTTTCATGGTTAAAAAAAAAAAGGCAAACACAATGTAGTAGAAAGTGAAAACCACTCATAAACCCACTATACTTGGGGTGGAATTTAGTAATCATAAAGATTACATTTTAAATCAGTGGTTAGTCACTAAGTAGCTATTTGGGAAAGTTAAGCTGGATCTGTGCCAATTTTATCACCCTAATCAAATGCCAGATGGATCAAAAATTAAACACAAAAAGAAACATAGAAGTATTTGAATAAATCATGGGAGAAAAGATGGATAAAATGTGATGATACAAAAAACTGTCACCTGTACAAAGCAAAACCATACATTAAGTCAAAAGGCAAAAGTCAAAGCTGAAAAATATTTGCAATGCATATTACCAAGGTTGATTTCCTCAAACTACAAAGAGCTCCTACACATCAGTAAGAAGTAGTCCAAAAGAGAAATGGGCAAAGGATATGAACAGACTTCACAGACTAGGAAATACTGGTGGCTTTTCACATATAAAGATATTCCACTTCATTCATGATAAGAGAAATTCAATTAGTACTACGAAAAGATTAGACTATAAACAATAAGCAACTGCTTACATATATACATAGAATATTCCATAAAGATTACACAAGAAACTGGTAACTCTGGGTGCACCAAAGAAGGGAACTTGACTGGCTGAGGGACAAAAGTGGGCAACAAAAGCCTTTACTGAATAACTGTTCTGTTTTATAAAATGTTTTATCAGATGTACATCTTATCCATTCAAAAAGTAAATTTAAATTGAAACTATAACAAATAACTTAAAAACAATAACAGATAATTCTACTAGAAAAATTAATATATTTTAAATACTTTACCTTTCTAATTTTTCCAGTCGTAAAGTTCCATACTTCAATGAATCCGTCAACAGACCCAGTAACCAGATATTGACCATCTGGAGAAAATCGAGCACACTCCACATGTGATTTCTGACCAAACTGTTTCAAATGAAACAATGAAACAGATGCATTTTTATCTAGTGGCCTTAAAACAATTTCCATTTTAGTCTTTTGAGAGCTCGGCCCTAGCACAGGGTCATAGCCAGCCTATATTATGGAGTTTGGAAGGGTGTTTCTATATCCAGACACAAAGAAATACTTGATATATTCTCTCCAAGCAGTTTAACATTGAGGTTCACCATTGAAACTAATTTGATTTTTTGTTAATGACGTTGGTATTTCCAAAGGGAAAAAGAAAAACTATTTTAGCAAGGGACTTAGAACAAATAATCCTGTTAACTCAAACAGTAAGTTTTTACCAGAATCAGTCACTGTTAACATGAGTTTCACACTAACTTAATATGGCATATGTTCCTTTTTTTTTAATTTGGGGGAAAAAATTCATTTTTTCAAAATAGTTGTTTTCCTACACTATTTTTTAAACAAAATTTTTATCACTGTTTCTTTTCATGACCTTCATCTAAACAAGTGATAATGTATGACTGACTAACTCTAAGAGAACTAATTAGAGCTGACAGAAATGCTTGGGAAATGTATCCGAAACATTTATCAGCACTGATGTTTCCATTAACAGATGGAAACTATAGTACATTAGATAGATGAGAACAGAGAAAAGCTCAATTATGAGTCTCATTTTAAATGCCCCAAAAGGAAGTGTCTAAAACAGAAAATCTTAGTCCAGCAGCATAATTTAATGGATTTCTATTTGTCGCAAGGCTTTTGCCAAGGTAAATAAAAGTGCTTCTCAAAAATATCTTTACCTCAAGTCAGAACATATAATCCAGAAAAGACAAATTCAAAATACTAAGCCAAAGATGTTATGAAATATTTTTAAATCTATAAACTCAATCAGAGCACAAATCCAAAAAGAAACTGTAATAGAAAGGAATAAAAAGGAGATGGTCAAGTAGCAAATACAGTTATAATTCTGGGAACTGCAATAATTACTTCATTTTGCTTTTTACTAGAAAAGTCTCAGAAAGAAAAAAAAAAAAAAGGCAAAAAAAGCACCAAGAACCAGCCATTAAGATGATAAAATTATTTTCCTCAAACACCACTGAAGCCCACTTGCCAATCCAGGCCTGGTCCTTTGCCAAACATATAGCAGGCAAAAACACAAATGTTGAACAGGAAAATTACATAAGAGAGTTCATGGTTTTTAGTCCCAGGTTTAACCTAAGAGCTAAAGCATTTTTCCAAATGCAGGAGTCCTGGGAGAAAGTCCAAGGGCAGATGATGGGTCAATGTCCAATGAATGTCCACTTGGTAATGCAGCTGAGGTGTGCCATTGCCAGGCCACAGGGGGGGCCTCAGTGGTCACCAGCAGCAACCATGAATGTTATCAGAGCTGAAGAATGACTTCTACTCCCCATCCCAAGCTACTGGCACAGGACCAGGCTGAGTAAGCATACGCTGAGTCCCCAACAAGTGATTACCAACTGGGCGGTCCAAGGATCCTACCTTAATATGCCTGCTCAGCTGTGTAGGAAACTTTTCTTCTTCTACATCTTTGACAGCTGCTTTGCCTCTGAACAAATCTATGGTCATGCCAGGAGGAAGCAATCCTTGGTGCTGCTGCCACTTCAATGCCTATGAGAAAAGAAATCCACTTGGGTGCTTTTAAAACCTTGTCCTGATTGCTCAAAGCCTGAAAGGGTGAGGTTCACACGAAGTGTGAGTCATCCAGACCCATCATCTCTGGCCATCCAAACACAACACAGCCTGGGCTATTCTTTGTGTTCTAGGACAAGAGGTGATCTCAAGGTGGAAGGGGATTCTCAGAGCCAATGGGTCCAAGTTTCTACAGCCATTTTCTTAATAGGTGTGATTCCTATTATAAATAAAATTTGAAAAACAAAAATTTCCCATAGTTCCCAACATCCAAACACAGCATTTCATATGTTACCTTTTAGTATTTTCCCCCAACATGTTTAATTTATATAGCTGTAATTTTACCTTATGTAAAATTTTATACCCTGTTTTCACCCATCATTATATCATGCTATGACATAACCAACATGACTAACATTTTCTATTCTAACATTATATTCTCTACTAGTGGATGTTTCATAGCTTATTTAATATATTAATGGACATTTGTATTGCCTCTAATTTTTGCACTCTTTAAACTAAATAATGCTTCAGTGAATAGCCTTGGATGTAAGGTTTTTTCTATTATCAGGTTACTCACCCCCCAGAATAGATTCCTAGAACAGAAATTACTGAATTGAAAAAAGAACACAAACAGCTAAAGCTCTTTAGACACACTACCAAAATGTTCTCCCAAAAAGACACAGCTACAATAGCAATCACAACTGCATTATAGGGAATGGGGAAAAACCATGGACTTTGGAGACAGATGGCCCTAGTTTGTCAACTAAGCTATTCTGAATCCCTAATTTGCCAACTAAAAGTCCAGAAAAAAGCCTAATTCCTAGAGTGAAGGGATGAAACAATATATGTTACATAACACAGGGACATGATCAGTGTTTATTCTCTTTTCCCTTTGTTATATCAACAAAACTCAGTAATTTTGGATGTCATTTAAAAACTAATGAATGGAAAATTATGCCCTACTTTTAGTAAGTTCTCTGATTAGTCTAACTTTTTCTATTAATACATGTTTGTTAAAGACATACACTTCTGTTAACTGTTTACTCATGCTATTTGTTCACTTATATGAACAAAACGGCTCATATTTTTATCAATTTGTAAGCTTTTTAATGTTATCAAGATATTGTATCTGTTCATGTTTCCCAAAAAGATTTTTTTTCCGAATCTACCCATTTATTTTAGCTTTTAAAGGTTTCATCTAAGTTAAACTCTCAAGTAATGAAATTTGTTGACCTTAACCTTGGTGTCTACTCCCTAATCACAGGAAATCCTGTAATAGGAGGTCTGATATATTACTACCTAAGTTGATCTATATTCTTAAAATATATATCTGAATTCTAGGGCTAATATGTTCAACATTCTTCCCAAAATTTCTTCAATGAACATACTTCTCTAAGTTTCTATTTCCAGATGAATACTAGAATTCTTTTGTGATACAGTTCTAAACCTATTGTGAAGTGGTATCAACTGTCAGTCTTACCCAGAAAACTCAATGTTTTATCATCTTCTCAAATTTATTTCTCCAGGAAGCTTTGAAAGGATTCTGCTTTTTAAAAAAATAGAAATCATTTCCCCCCCACAAAAGTTGGGGCTAGAATTTTTATACTGTATAAACAAGAACTCTGTTTTCACTGAATATTTGAACTGGCTAGTGCTGATATACAGAAATGCAATCAACTTCTGTATATTTTATATCTCATAAATTTACTAAATTTTCAAATTAATTCTATGATCACTACAGTTGAAATATTTAACATTTCTAAATACTGTTTTTTTCTCTTTTCAAAATCCATATTTTGCTTATTTTTCATATTTTACTGTAACGACCAGAGGACTTATCGCCAATCAATGGGTACTCTCTACACTCTTTACCTTTAGTCTACGGCAGTTTCAAATCACTCCGATCTTTTAAAGGAAAAAACAAAAACTCCTCTCTTGTCCTCTGCTCTTCAGCTACTACGGCCCTCTTCCTTTTACATCACCCTCATCTCCTTCTTTTAACTACCAAGCTTCATAAGTCACCTATACTTGCTGTCTTCACACCTCAGTTAATTTGCTTCTAACTTGCTATAACATAGCTTCTGTCCCCATCTTTCCACTGGAAGCACATCTCAGATATCCCTATGACCAAAACCAGACTCCTCTGTGACCCTAATCTTCTCCATGCTCTTGGCTGCTCTCAACTACAATAACCACTCATCTGCTTGAAACTCCTATCGCTTTTTCTAACCCTATTCTTCTTGGTTTCCCTTTTCATCTCTCTGGTTGTCCCCTTCTCTGTTTACCCTATGGACTTTAAGTGTTCCCAATGGCTTTCTTCTGGAGAAGGCAATGGCACCCCACTCCAGTACTCTTGCCTGGAAAACCCCTTGGACAGAGGAGCCTGGTAGGCTGCAGTCCGTGGTGTCACTAAGAGTCGGGCACGACTGAGCAACTTCACTTTCACTTTTCACTTTCATGCATTGGAGAAGGAAATGTCAACCCACACCAGTGTTCTTGCCTGGAGAATCCCAGGAACGGTGGAGCCTGGTGGGCTGCCATCTATGGGGTCGCACAGAGTCGGATACAACTGAAGCGACTTAGCAGCAGCAGCAGCATGGCTTTCTTCTCAAATTTTTACTCTTCTTCAGTTCAGTTCAGTCACTCAGTCATGTCCGACTCTTTGCAACCCCATGAATCTCAGCACACCAGGCCTCCCTGTCCAGCACCAACTCCTGGAGTTCACTCAGACTCACGTCCATCAAGTCAGTGAGGCCATGCAGCCATCTCATCCTCTGTCGTCCCCTTCTCCTGCCCCCAATCTCTCCCAGCATCAGAGTCTTTTCCAATGAGTCAACTCTTCGCATGAGGTGGCCAAAGTACTGGAGTTTCAGCTTTAGCATCATTCCTTCCAAAGAACACCCAGGGCTGATCTCCTTCAGAATGGACTGGTTGGATCTCCTTGCAGTCCAAGGGACTTCAGCCTTCTATATTAATGGTGGAAGTGATAACTTTCTTTAAAATATCACCCTAAGGCTCTGTTCCTGGCCTTCTTAACACATCCCCACCCATCAACAGAAAATTGGATTAAAGATTTATTGAGCATGGCCCCGCCCATCAGAACAAGACCCAGTATCCCCCTCAGTCTCTTCCATCAAGAAGCTTCCATAAACCTCTTATCTTTCTCCATCAGAGGGCAGGCAGACTGAAAACCACAATCACAGAAAACTAACCAATCTGATCACATGGACCATAGGCTTGTCTAACTCAATGTAACTATGAGCCATGCCATGTAAGGCCACCCAAGATGGATGGGTACGGTGTAGAGTTCTAACAAGAACTGAGAAGGCAATGGCAAACCACTTCAGTATTCTCGTCTTGAGAACCCCATGAAAAGTATGAAAAGGCAAAAAGATAGGACACTGAAAGATGAATTCTCCAGGTCAGTAGGTGCCCAATATGCTACTGGAGATCAATGGAGAAATAACTCTGGAAAGAATGAAGAGATGGAACTAAAGCAAAAACAACACCCAGTTGTGGATGTGACTGATAATGGAAGTAAAGTTTGATGCTGTAAAGAGCAATATTAGATAGGAACCTGGAATGTTAGGTTCATGAATCAAGGCAAATTGGAAGTGGTCAAACAGGAGATGGAAAGAGTGAACGTTGACATTCTAGGAATCAGCAAACTAAAATGGACTGGAAAGGGTGAATTTAACTCAGATGACTTTTATATCTACTACTGTGGGCAGGAATCCCTTAGAAGAAATGGAGCAGCCATCATAGTCAACAAAAGAGTCCGAAATGCAGTACTTGGATGCAATCTCAAAAACGAAAGAATGATCTCTGTTCATTTCCAATGCAAACCATTCAATATTACAGTAATCCAAGTCTATGCCCTGACAAGTAATGCTGAAGAAGCTAAAGTTGAACAGTTCTATTAAGACTTATTAAGACTTTGTAGAACTAACACCCCAAAAAGATGTCCTTTTCATTTCAGGGGCTGGAATGCAAAAGTAGGAAGTCAAGAAATATCTGAAAAAAAAAAAAAAAAGAAATATCTGGAGTAATAGGCAAATTTGGCCTTGGAGTACTGAATGAAGCAAGGCAAAGGCCAATAGAGTTTTGCCAAGAGAAGGCACTGGTCATAGCAAACACCCTCTTCCAACAACACAAGAGAAGATTCTACACACAGACATCACGAGATAGTCAATACTAAAATCAGACTGATTATATCCTTTGCAGCCAAAGATAAAGAAGCTCTATACAGTCAGCAAAAACAAGACTGGGAGCTGACTGTGGCTCAGATCATGAACTCCTTATTGCCAAATTCAGACTTAAATTGAAGAAAATAAGGAAAACCACCAGACTATTCAGGTATGACCTAAATCAAATGACTTACGATTATACAGTGGAAGTGACAAACAGATTCAAGAGATTAGATCTGATAGTGTGCCTGAAGAACTATGGACGGAGGTTCGTGACGTTATATAGGATGCAGGGATCAAGACCATCCCCAAGAAAAAGAAATGCAAAAAGGCAAAATGGTTGTCTGAGGAGGCCTTACAAATAGCTGTGAAAAGAAGAGAAATGAAAGGCAAAGGAGAAAAGGAAAGATAAACCCATTTGAATGCAGAGTTCCAAAGAACAGCAAGGAGAGATAAGAAAGCCTTCTTCAGTGATCAACGCAAAGAAATAGAGGAAAACAATAGAATGGGAAAGAATAGAGATCTCTTCGAGAAAATTAGAGATACCAAGGGAACATTTCATGCAAAGATGGGCTCAATAAAGGACAGAAATGGTATGCACCTAACAGAAGCAGAAGATATTAAGAAGAGGTGGTAAGAATACACAGAAGAACTATACAAAAAAGATCTTCACAACCCAGATAATCACGATGGTATGATCACTCACCTAGAGCCAGACATCCTGGAATGAGAAGTCAAGTGCACCTTAGGAAACATCACTACTAACAAAGCTAATGGAGGTGATGGAATTCCAGTTGAGCTATTTCAAATCCTAAAAGATGATGCTGTGAAAGTGCTGCACTCAATATGCCAGCAAATTTGGAAAACTCAGCAGTGGCCACAGGACTGGAAAAGGTTAGTTTTCATTCCAGTCCCAAAGAAAGGCAATGCCGAAGAATGCTCAAACTACCGCATAATTGCACTCTTCTCACGTACTAGTAAAGTAATGCTCAAAATTCACAAAGCCAGGCTTCAGCAATACATGAACCATGAACTTCCAGATGTTCAAGCTGGTTTCAGAAAAGGCAGAGGAACCAGAGATCAAATTGCAACATCCGTTGGGTCACTGAAAAGCAAGAGATGTCAGAAAAACATCTATTTCTGCTTTATTGACTGTGCCAAAGCCTTTGACTGTGTGGATCACAATAAACTGTGGAAAATTCTGAAAGAGATGGGAATACCAGACCAACTGACCTGCCTCTTGAGAAATCTGTATGCAGGTCAGGAAGCAACAGTTAAGAACTGGACATGGAACAACAGACTGGTTCCAAATAGGAAAAAGGGTACATCAAAGCTGTATACAGTCACCCTGCTTATTTTAACTTCTATGCAAAGTACATCATGAGAAACCCTGGGCTGGTTGAAACACAAGCTGGAATCAAGATTGCCGGGAGAAATATCGATAACCTCAGTTATGCAGATGACACCACCCTTATGGCAGAAAGTGAAGGAGAACTAAAGAACCTCCTGATGAAAGTGAAAGAGAAGTGTGAAAAAGTTGGCTTAAAACCCAGCATTCAGAAAACTAAGATCATGGCATCTGGTCCCATCACTTCATGGCAAATAGATGGGGAAACAATGAAAGATTTTATTTTGGGGGGCTCCAAAATCATTGCAGATGGTAACTGCAGCCATGAAATTAAAGGACACTTGCTCCTTGGTAAAAAAAGTTATGACCAACCTAGACAGCATATTAAAAAGCAGAGTCATTACTCTGCCAACAAAGGTCTATCTAGTCAAAGATATGGATTTTCTAGTAGTCATGTATGGATGTGAGGGCTGGACTATAAAGAAAGCTAAGTGCCAAAGAATTGATGCTTTTGAACTATGGTGTTGGAGAAGACATTTGAGAGTCCCTTGGACTGCAAGGAGATCCAACCAGTCCATCCTAAAGGAAATCAGTCCTGAATATTCATTGAAGGACTGATGCTGAAGCTGAAACTCCAATACTCTGGCCACCTGATGTGAAGAACAGACATTTGAAAAGACCCTGATGCTGGGAAAGATTAAGGGCGGGAAGAGAAGGGGATGACAGAGTGGGATGGTTGGATGACATCACCGACTCAATGGACATGAGTTTGAGTAAACTCTAGGAGTCGGTGATGGACAGGAAGGCCTGGCGTGCTGCAGACCATCAGGTTGCAAGAGTCGGACACGACTCAGCAACTGAACTGAACTGAACACTCTCCCTTGCCAAACATCTGCAACCTGCGTATGTACTTACCATGCCTCATCTCTCTTAATCTCCTCTAAGTTTCTTAATTTATCCTAATAATTGTTGGGCTTCCCTGGTGACTCAGACAGTAAATAATCTGCCTGTAATCCAGAAGACCTGAGTTTGATCCCTGGGTTGGGAAGATAGCTTGGAGGAGGGCATGGCAAGCCACTCCAGTATTCTTGCCTGGAGAATCTCATGGACAGAGGAGCCTGGCAGGCTAGTCCATGGGGCCACAGAAAGTTGGACACAACTGAGCGACTAAGCACAATAGACATTACTTTCTATCATACCATAATTTGCTAAATGCTGTTTACTATTTAGTGTCCATCTTTGCTACAAGAATATAAACTCCTCCAAGAAAGACATCTTATTTCATGGATAGATCACAAGTATGTAAACAATGCCTGGCACATATCAGGTGCTTAATACCGGTAGAATGAATGTACCTCTCCTGATAGTATCTTCTGTAGAGATTCTGAATGTGACTACCTCTTAACTATATTTAAAAAAAAAGGTTTTTTTCTAAGACCTGAACATTAAAAATATTTCATATATACATTAAAAAAGATGCACAAATTCTATGAAACAAAACAATTTGTTAACATGCCTATGTAAACTCTGGGTTGTAGGACTCTTATGACTTTTCTTATATTTCAGAATAAACAATTAAAACCTTCAGAAAAAAAAAGAGGTAAGAGACATTGCTTACATAAGCAAACTCTCAAAATTTTACCTCTGTGTACCCTTTCTTAGCAAGTTACCAGAAGTACTCCATTAAAACAAGGTTCTAAACTATGAGAAGGAAAACATGTTTCTGAAAAATATGACCCAGAACTCTCAGTATGAAGATGAAAGAACTCCCAGTACAATCACTGTGTAGAAAACCATGAGAACAAGAGAGAGAAGGGCCTCAGGGGAAATATCAGCAAGTAGGGGGAAAGGGAGAATTTTTACACTTATTGGAATGATACAGGATAAGGAAGCAAAAGTTACAAAGAAAACTAGGCAAAAGAAAGAAATTAAGCAATTGCTGCAGAGAATCATCAAACTTACACAAGAAATTAAAGTTATTTTTTGTCTATGAGCAATATTGATATAAATGTAAGGTAAACATTGAAATGATTTAACCAAAAGTTGTCATATAACTATACTGAAAACCCAGAGAAAGAAGAACGTGTGCATGTTGTGGGGAACAGGTAAGAGAGAAATCATCTTCCACTAAAGTCAACAGTTAATGTTTAAAACTTTTCCTAAAAAAAAAATCAAAATATGACATTATAAGCATGATATTCAGCTACAAAGGTAAATGCCAAGAGTTAAAAATGGTTGTGGGAAGTAAGAAGGTGGAAAAGGGCAAATGGAACTATTTTTTTTTTTTTTCAAATGGAACTATTTTCTCACTAAAAGCCCCAAGAAGTCAAAGTGTTAATCACTGGGTCGTATCTGACTCTCTGCAACCCCATGAACTGTGGCCCGCCATGTTCTTTACCATCTGAGCCTCCAAGGAAGCTCTAAAAGCCCTGAGGTACTACTTCAATTATACACATGGATCACTTCGATAAAAAGTAAATTAAGAAATAAAGCAGCTTATTTTTGAATTTCAGAAATACTGTAAGCCTCTAACAGCAGCTTTTTGGCCCCTTTCAAAATGCAAATTGAGTGTAAACAGGATATTTACATCTCTATTAATGACTTGTAACTCTGCTACTTATGTAACATCCATCACTCTAGATAGCTTTATAAATAATAATGACAATGCTAATACTACTACTGCTGCTAAGTCGCTTCAGTCTTGTCCAACTCTGTGCGATCCCAGAGACAGCAGCCCACCAGGCTCCCCTGACCCTGGAATTCTCCAGGCAAGAACACTGGAGTGGGTTGCCATTTCCTTCTCCAATGCATGAAAGTGAAAAGTGAAAGTGAAGTTGCTCAGTCGTGTCTGACTCTTAGCAACCCCATGGACTGCAGCCTGCTAGGCTCCTCTGTCCATGTGATTTTCCGGGCAAGAGTACTGGAGTGGGGTGCCATTGCCTTCTCCAGCTAATACTACTACTACTGCTTAAAAAAAAAATTAAAAAAGAAACACCACTGGCAGCTACCATTTACTGTGTATTTAACAAGGTGCCAGTCAATATACAATTGCTTTAAGTACATTTTATCTCATTTAATCCTTAGTACAACACCATGATGAATAAATGGGATCAAAAAAGTTAGGCAATGTGTCCAATACCGCATAGCCGGTAAGTGAGAGAGCTCAGATTCTAACTATGGAAAATATTTGTTCCAGTGTTCTGACACGATGATCAACAATGTCAAGATAGGACAATAAATTTTATTGTTACTCTAAATCTGTCTCCAGAGTGTATGCCCTTAACCATTAATCTGCACTACCACTCCCAGGAAAGATGAATGTGGCATGGCACAGCTGTCTGTACAAGCAGTTCTATAGGTAGTTCCCAGTTCTTAGGTTAATTTCTTTAGCTCATACATAGAGTTTATACACAAGAAACATTACCAGGAGTTCACAGGAATTTCAGTTCCAAAGACTTTTAATTACCTGACCCAGCAATGCCATGAGACGAGATGGAGGCACCACGCTGACTTCCCCAGCTAAGGCCTGGGCAATGGCTGCTCTTCTCTTCTCTTTGCTACTGCCATCGGGGTAGGCCTGAAAAAGGAGAGGGTCATAGCATCATTTCCAAGAAATGGAAAAAGATATATAAATGTGCTTATTTTTTAAAAATAACAACAGTAATGAAGCAGAAACATTCAAAAAGCAAAAGATAAAAAGAAACTACCCAGTTAAACAGAAGATTAATCAAATCAATTAGTTTTTTAAAATGACGTCTCAATTCTATCCACTTGCATTTCAAAAGTATGAGCTGACACAGAACTGAGGTCAGCCAATCCACACTGTTATTTCTGAAAAGAGCCTCATAATAATAAATAGTAAATGTATGTCAAAGAGTCTCATAATAATAAATATATGTCAATAACAATAAACTATGTAAAAGCCACAGTTGTTTTTTCAGTTTTTTAAAAATCTGCAAAGCCAAGGATTCTTTTATATTCTTTACTAATTTCTTTCAGTCAAATGACTCCAAGTTCTTTAACAACTCTAACTTAAATTCTGTCCTGGCAATCTAAACTCCTTCCTTTATCCTCATGGTTTCCTTGAGTTTACTCTTAACTTCCTGTTATTCAGGGCCTATTAAATTCTTCTTCCTCCTAGTTAGACAAGCTTCTGGTAAAAGGCTGGCTGAGAAAGGATGAAACTATATCTCAGGATTTTGAAGAATAAAAGAGTATACCAGGAGCATAAGCAGCTGAGAAGCAGAAACATAAGCTTTTAAGAAACAAAAGAACTGAAAAGAAACTGCAGTTGTTAAGAGCTAAGGACACAAATGCACAGTGAACACACCAACAGTAAAGCAGTGCTTCTGGGCAGGTACTTAGGCTAATAATGGAAGTAACACCAGAATAAATGTTCTGCTTCTTTACTAATGAACACATAATCCTATATGATAGGGTGTGTGCAGAAGAGAAGGCCCTCAAGTACTCAGAAAACTGAACAAGACTACCCTCTTTAACATATGCAAATTTCAACCAATGTAAATAAACAAAAAAGTATCATTGTAAAAATTAAATCAAAATTACAAAAGTATCCAATAACAGAGTTTAAAAAAAGATCACATTATTGCACGTTTTCAAAGTTAACAGCAGTTTCTTTTCATTATCAGTCTTACCTCTCGAGGATCGAAATAAGACCTGGCCAAGAGGTTTTCCAGATGAATATACCGCTCTGGCTGTGTTTGTTTTAACATGATCATGGGGTCAGTCTGTCTCAGAAGAGATCTGGCGGCACCCAATTCTCGGAGCTCTATCAATTCCAAAACAACCTGTAAAATTGAAAGAAAGTGGCAGTTTCAATGCATTCTCTTAGCTCGTTTTCTTTTTCAGTATAATTTCTGACATAGAAATGGTCTGCCAAAGTGATTTCCAAATCACAAACCAGGAAATGTCCCTTTCCCTTTCCATAGGCAATTTCACACAGACACCTAAAGTAGTTATACAATAACAACTTCCATCCTTCCCCTTTTTTTATCTACCAATCTCCCCTCCTCTCAGGTCTCTTATTCCAAATGTAAGATGCTAAAGAAAACTAAAGATGGAAATACATCCATGGGCTCCAGAGAAACTGTCCTTCGGTTACCAAAATTTTCTTCAGGGAATTACTAAACCCACATGGATTGTAAAGAAACAAACCCATTTCCCTATTTTTACTTCAAACCACACAACATTCTTATTTCCAGAAAGTCTACTCGGTTCTGTTGTACAGATAAGCAATTTTATGATCTATGTGCTGGTTTCCTGGCATAGAGCTTCTAAAAACCTTGGAATCCCCCCACTGATAAATACCCTCACTATTCATGAGCCCTCTGCATCACACCTAGTTAAGCACTATGAAGATGGCTCAGGATAAGAGCTGGTTACCACTAGGACCAACCAAATGATTTGAGGGTTGTTGATGTTTTGAACCAGCCCAAACCCAAAGAAAGTCAAAGAACTGGAGGCTGATGAAAAACTATGGAGCTTCCTGGCTGATGAATACTTCAATGCCAGGCGACAAACTAACCCTAACTCCACAGGGAGAAGGCACCAGAAACTCTGATTCAGTACCCTCCCAAACCTTACCCTATATGTCTCTCTATTTGGCTGGTACTGATCTCTTCCCTTGATAATAAAACTGCCATCATCACTATGTCACTTTTCTGAGTTCTGTGTCATTCTACTGAAATTATCAATTCTGAGTGGGTCATGAGGACCTTTAAATTTGTGGCCAGTTGGTCAGAAGCGTGGGTGGCCCAAGACATCAACGTATTGCTGGTGTGTGAAATAAAGACAGTCTTATAGAGGACTGACCCCTTAACTTGTGGGGTCTACACCAACAAGTTAGTGGTTGGTTAGTGGTGGTCAGTGTTAGAACTAAACCTCAGTACACTATTTGGTGTACGAACGGTTGATGTTAATAATAGATCATTTAATGGTTACTTGAGAAATATATCAATTTGGGGGAATCTTGGCTTTTCCAAGAAGAGAGATAAAAATAAGGAGTAGTGGGGACTTCCCTGTTGGTCCAGTGGCTGAGATTTCACGCTCCCAATGCAGGGGGCCCTGGTTCGATCCCTGGTCAGGGAACTAGATTCCACATGCCACAACTAAGACTCGGTGCAGCGAAATAAATAAATAATAGATAAAATAAACATTAAAAAAATAGAGTAGCACTCAAGCTTTGAAAGTAAATTTTAAGGGCTATGACAGCCCAAAACACTTGCAGAAATGCTTATGGATGCTCTCTGGTCAGGGAGGCCCAAAATAAACCCAGGTCCAGGAATCAACATCATCCCCACTCTTACCTGTTCATAGAGGTCAATAAGGGTTTTGTCTGGCAATTTCAGAGACTGTATAGCCTGTAAAACAGTATCCCAATGGCCACTATTAATGTCAGCCACAAAACTCTCAATGCTGTCCACTGTATTCAGAGACACAGTCGTCTCTTCCTGCAAGGTGGCTAGCGCCCGATGTAGACTGTTCTCCTTGAGGTACTGCATAATGAGCCGGATCACACTGAAAGAAGCAAGCACATCATTCAGCTCAGGGATCCTCACTCACCAAAGATGCCACAAAACTAGGCCCAGTTTATTTTTCTCTGCAGCCATCCTCCTTTCACTACCTGCTTTCCGTTTATCACGTGAGTAAAACCTTCCCTCCCTCACCCCCACCATAGAACCTGAGTTACAGAAGACCCTGGGGATCATCCAGTTCCTACTTCCAACTCGTAAGTAGAACCGGGGTTCAGTGAGGGGAAATAACTTGTCCCGTGTCTCACAGTCAGTTAGAAAACAAGACAGTACCAAGAAGACTCTCATACTTGCAAGGTCAGAGATCTTTTTATTATGCCAAGTTTCTTGTTAATTAATATGATTCCACTGTTGCACACTTTAGGAAAACGTTTTAAACCTAGTCTAGTCACTGACACAGAATACTCTAAATGACTGGATGACTGGTCCATTTTTAAATGACAGCAAAAAAATATGAACTGAGACCTTTATAACAGGGATTTGTTGAACATATGTAAGTAGAGCTATATTAGATGTAAATTCAAAACAAAGTTATGTGTCCTCACAAAAATAACACCTACCCACTGCCATTATTACCAAAATTTCAGGACAAGTGAAATAAAAACATGTGAATACACTTTCCCAAGAGAAAGAGGACCCAGACAATCTCCAAATACTGAGAGAACAAGCAACAATTTTCAGCATGTGACAGAAAACTTACAAGTTAAATATATATACACAATTAAAACTTCTTGATCTCTGGCTTAGTATTAAGGAGTCTGGTGAATAATTTTTCATATAGACAGTAAAAGTTCATGTACATTGCTGTACTACACTGTTCTTCTCTTGCCTTTGACGTACACATATGGCTCATGCATATTTCTACTGGACAGCATGAGTATCAGGGGTCACACTGTCCAGATTGGAAGATTTCAAATTGGATTTTAGTCTATTCTCTTTCCCGGGAGAGAAATAATAATCAAAAAACAATGACCAATGTTTACTTGACCAGTGTTCACAATATATCAGGTACTGTTCTAAGCATTTTGGACTCAGTTACTCCTCAAAACAACCCTATGAGGATGGCATTTACTCTTATGTCCATTTTACAGATGAGGATTTGGCCAGGAAACAGCTAAGTGGAAAAAGGAAGATTCAGACGGGCAGTGTGGCATGTGAGCATATTTTGTTGTTGTTCAGTAACTTGGTCGTGTCTGACTCTGCAAACCCGTGGACTGCAGCACGCCAGGCTTCCCTGTTTTTCACCTCCTGGAGCTTGCTCAAACTCATGGCCATTGAGTCAGTGATGCCATCCAACCACCTTGCCCTCTCTCATCCCTTTCACCTCCTGCCTTCAAACCTTCTCAGCACCAGAGTCTTTTCTAATGAGTCAGCTCTTTGCAACAGGTGGCCAAAGTATTGGAGCTGCAGCATCAGTCCTTCCAAAAGCCCGGATAGGAGAGCAAACCCCCTCTTCTTAAAAATAGTTCTTGCAGAAGGGAACTGAATACTGCTACTCACAGTGGTTTTTTCCTTCATGGGCCCGTTAAGAGACCCTAGCTTGGATCCCTGCTGTTTCAGCACCACACTGTTCCCCACAGCACACTTCCATTTACCCTCCCCAGATGAGATATCATGCTTGCAAAGAACTCATATTTTCTAGAGCCAAAATCAAATTCACTTTCTTCTTTGTGTAATACATAAGAGTTAAAAATTTTGGAGATTTGAATCAGAGATTGGGATTTGAATCAGAGCTCTGCACTTACTGTGACTTTGGACAAGTCAGTTAACGTCTCTTCGCCTATTTCCTCATCTGTTAAGAAAAATACCTACTCTGTAGGGTATACAGATCAGTCTGTAGGGCTGATCAAAGAGAAGATGACACTGCTTACAGTGTGACTAACAGAGAAAATACTTAATAAACACAGCAATTACTGATAATAAAAAACATGCAGCAGCTCAGGGCTGGGAGAATTATCTGTTCTCATTTTTGATTCAGAGTCTGAAGTATGGAATGCTTTCCAACTCCTGCCAACTCCTAGCTGTCTTCATCACCAGCACTCTCCATCATCCTTCTTTGTTTTACTTTTCTCCACAACACCTACCACCATCTGTAAGCCTATTTTACTTACTGCTGTTTTCCTTCCTTTCTGAAAGGGCAAGGACTTTGGTCTGCTTCATTCACTACCATATTCCCAGGGTCTAGAGCAGGTACACAGCAGACTTCAATATTTCCTGAATGAATTAACTTCCCTTCCTCCTATTGCAGATCTTGAGGACAAGTCCTCTCCCTTACACTCATGACGCAAATGTAAAATCTGCCGATTTAATTATTAAGCGTTGGCAAGAGCAAGTAGAGGATGGAGTCCTGGAGAAGTTCACTGAAGACTTTCTTCAGTCACTCATTAGTACCCCTCTCCCCCAAATCTATCATTCTCCTGGCCCAATTTCCACATTCTGTCCCTCCCTTGTGGCTACACAAAGCTCACGGGCCAACCAAAATTCAGCGCCACACGGAACCTGATAAAAACAAGTAGTTCTTTCATTCCAAAGACAATTATTGAGCCTCTACGATGTACTAGAAACTGAGACTGATGAAAAGCAGCCCCTAGGCGCCGACATAGGCTAGAAGGGTGGGCAGACGGTGACAATACCAGATTAAGAGCTAGGCAGAAAAAAACAGAGGGCCGCGTAATCACAGGGGAGGAAACAAACCACCGTGCTCAATGGGGGCAGGAAGAGGGAAGGCTAAGAGTACAGCCCCCTTGTGCAGATGAGACCGGAGTCCTGACTGGATGGCTAATCTGCTCAGTCTCAGGGCGCATCAGGAGTCGGTGAGGGCTAGAACTCAGGTTTTGCAGGCACGTCCTACCCCTAGCCCCGCGCCGCCTTCCACCGGGCTTTGGGCTTTCCGTTCGCTTTCTTGTGGGCCCGCCCCTGAAGCAGTCAGATCCCAGAAGCTTCTTTGTGGGGAAGTAAATACCCCTCTACTCCCAACCTCTCGGACGCCTCCCTCGAGCAGCTTCTACCCCTCAACTCATCGACTCCCGGCCCGGCCACTTCGCGAACATCCGACACCACGAGACTCACTCGGAGGACTCGATTTCGATCGACATAGCGTCTTCTTTCCGGGCGCAGGTCCCACTCCACTCTCAGGCCCAGCCGCGCAACGCACCAACGCCACCTCCGGCGACTCACGTACGTCACTTCCGCTCGACGTCGACGCCCGCTCCGGAGGCGGTATGTACGGAAGGGGAGCGAGGACTACGCGTGGGGCGGGGCAGTGCGGGGCGGGGCTTGCACGCAGGGCTGTGCGGGGCAGAGCTTCGAGGGCCTTTCAGAAGTCTGAACCTAAGCGCCTGGTCCAGAGAATTCTTCATTCTCTCTAAAGAAAGAGTTGTTCTTAAAGGACTGGTTTTTAAATGTTGCCTTTTAAATTTTTAGTTAGTTTAGATTTAAAGATAGGGCTGACAGATATAGAGAACAGACTTGTGGACAGAGTGGGGGAAGGAGAGGGTGGGATGAATTGAGAGTACAGGAGAATCATATATATTACCATAAACAGATAGCTAGTGGGAATTTGCTGTATGACTCAGGGAGCTCAACCCAGTGCTCTGTGACAATCTAGATGGGTGGGATGGAGTGGGAAGTCGGAGGGAGATTCAAGAGGGAGGGGACCTATGTATCAGTTCAGTTCAGTTGCTCAGTCGTATCTGACTCTGCAACCCCATGGACTGCTGCATGCCAGGCTTCCTTGTCCATCACCAATTCCCAGAGCTTGCTCAAACTCATGTCCATCGAGTCGGTGATGCCATCCAACCATCTCATCCTCTGTTGTCCCCTTCTCTGCCTTCAGTCTCAAGACCAGCCTCAAGGTCTTCTCCAGTGAGTCAGTTCTTCACAACAGGTGGCCAAAGTATTGGAGCTTCAGTCTCAGCATCAGTCCTTCCAATGAATATTAAGGACCGATTTCCTCTAGGATTGACTGGTTTGATCTCCTTGCACTCCAAGGGGCCTCTCAAGAGTCTTCTCCAACACCACAGTTCAAAAGCATCAATCCTGAATTGTGTTCGCAGCCACCACCGCGCCACCGTCTCTCTACAACGCCAGCGCCGCTTCTAGCTCGCGGAGCTCCAGCCGAAGGAGAAGGTGGGTAAGTAAGGAGGTCTCTATACCATGGCTCTTACAAAGCAGCCTGCCGGCGAATCGACCGGTGGTAAGGCACCGAGGAAGCCACTTGCTACAAAAGCCACTCTCAAGAGTGCGCCCTCTACTGGAGAGGTGAGTGAACCACATCGTTACAGGCCTGGTACTGTGACACACCGTGAAACTAGAGGTTATCAGAAGTCTACTGAACTTCTGATTCGCAAACTTCCCTGCCAGCGTCTGGTGCGGGAAATTGCTCAAGACTTCAAAACAGATCTGCGCTACCAGAGTGCAGCTATTGGTGCTTTGCAGGAGGCAAGTGAGGCCTATCTGGTTGGTCTTTTTGAAGACACCAACCTGTGTGCTATCCATGCCAAACGTGTAACAATTATGCCAAAAGACATCCAGCTAGCAACGCCGCATACGTGGAGAACGCGCTTAAGAATCCACTATGACGGGAAACATTTCATTCTTTAAAAAAAAAATTCTCTTCTTCCTGTTATTGGTAGTTCTGAACGTTAGATATTTTTTTTCCATGGGGTCAAAAGATAGGTACCTAAGTATATGATTGCAAGTGGAAAATAGGGGACAGAAATCAGGTATTGGCAGTTTTTCCATTGTCATTTGTGTGTGAATTTTTAACATAAATGCGGGAATATAAAGCATTAATGAAAGTCAAAATGTTTCAGTGAACAAGTTTTGGCTGTTCAACTTTATAACAATTATAAATCAACTGCTAAATTTTTCTGGACAATGCCAGCATTTGGATTTTTTTAAAACAAGAAAATTTTTTATTGACTGCAACTAAATGGTGTTTGTAGCATTTTTATCATACAGTAGATTCCATCCATTCACTATATTTTTCCAACTGAGTTGTCCTACATGCAAGTACATGTTTTTAATGCTGTCTGTCTTCTGTGCTGTTCCCGTAAGTTTGCTATTAAAATACATTAAACTATTTTTAAAAAAGGCATCAATTCTTCGGTGCTCAGCTTTCTTTATGGTACAACTCTCACATCTGTACATGGCTACTGGAAAAACCATCGCCTTGACTAGATGGACCTTTGTCAGCAAAGTAATGTCTCTGCTTTTTAATAGGCTGTCTAGATTTGTGATAGCTTTTCTTCCAAGGAGCAAGTGTCTTTTAATTTCATGGCTGCAGTCAACATCTGCAGTGATTTTGGAGCCCAAGAAAATAAAGTCTGTCACTGTTTCCATTGTTTCCCCATATATTTGCCTTGAAGTGATGGGACCAGATGCCATGATCTTAGTTTTCTGAATGTTGAGTTTTAAGCCAGATTTTTTCAGTCTCCTCTTTCACTTTCATCAAGAGGCTCTTTAGTTCTTCTTCGCTTTCTGCCACAAGGGTGGTGTCATCTACATATCTGAGGTTATTGATATTTCTCCTGGCAATCTTGATTCCAGCTTGTGTTTCATCCAGCCCAGGGTTTCTCATGATGTACTATGCATATAAGTTAAAATAAGCAGGGTGACAATATACAGCCTTGACATACTCCTTTTCCTATTTGGAACCAGTCTGTTGTCCCATGTCCAGTTCTAACTGTTGCTTCCTGACCTGCATACAGATTTCTCAAGAGGCAGGTCAGGTGGTCTGGTATTCCCATCTCTCTCAGAATTTTCCACAGTATATTGTGATCCACACAGTCAAAGGCTTTGGCATAGTCAATAAAGCAGAAATAGATGTTTTTCTGGAACTCTTGCTTTTTGATGATCCAGCAGATGTTGGCAATTTGGTCTCTGGTTCCTCTGGCTTTTCTAAATCCAGCTTGAACATCTGAAAGTTCTTGATTGCTAGTGTGTGAGATGGGTGCTATTGTGCAGTAGTTTGAACATTCTTTAGCATTGCCATTCTTTGGGATTGGAATGAAAACTGACTTTTTCCAGTCCTATGGCCACTGCTGAGTTTTCCAAATTTGCTGGCATATTGAATGCAGCACTTTCACAGCATCATCTTTTAGGATTTGAAATAGCTCAACTGAAATTCTTATGTATACCTGTGAAATTCATATGTGTACCTATGGCTGATTCCTGTTCATGTACGACAGAAACCAATACAATGTTGTAAAGTAATTATACTCCAATTAAAACTAAATTAATTACTAAAAGATAGGGCTGATTAATACATTGCAAACCAGGCAATATTTGCAGGAAAAGTTTATTGAGTTTAAATAAATGAAAGACTTTGAAGCCAAAACACAGTTTAATTAATTTAATTAGGAAAAGTTTGAGACTCAGGATTTGCATACTCACTTCTTGGAAAGACCTAAATTATTTGTAGCCTTTTTTTCCAACTAAGCATTTAGTTGAAAATGGTTTCACAGCAGTGGTACAATTAGTGGAAAAAGAATGAAACCAGATGCAAATGTGTAAAGGGAGATTTGAGACTTCTTTTAATAGACTTGAAACCATACATCATTAAATTAGTAGAGTCAAATGAAATGTAGATATATCAATGAATTTCATATAAATTACTTTAAAAAATATTTTATTGCCATCCTGTGCAATTTTTTTAAATTTGTAGCACAATGATAAGAAATCTATGTTGTGAAAATTACATATTGAAATGATTTATTTGGAGATTTTCTACTGGTTTTCAGTCTTATCTGATATTTTCCCCAAAGGTCTGCCATACAACTTCTCTGCAGACTCTTAAACACTTCTTTCAAATCTTCCCAGTTTCCCATCAACTTGTGAAAGACATGGTCTCTAAGATCTCAGAGGTCTTAAGAGTCTAAATATTTGCTCCAACATGTAGTCAGATATCTAGATAGGGGTATGATTTCTGACATATTTTTTCACTATCCCATCTCGTGATGCAACATAGAAAATTATTATAACAGCTTCCTTGAAAAGAAGACAGTACTAATTTTCAACAATTAGCATATGTCTTCATTTTCTCTACCTAGTACTTAACAGGTTATTCTTACTTGCATTAAGTTTACTTCTCTATTTTGCTTATACAAGCAAGTCTTCTCTATAATTACTATAAAAATTTTTTTACTGATTTACAATGTTTTGTTAGTTTCCGGTATACAGCAATATAATTACTTAATACCAAGTTTTATTCTAGTGTCCATCACACCTCTGCTATCATTTTGAATTGAATGGCTTCTCTTCTTATAATTTATATTAAATTTAAACTTGTTAATTATACATACAGCAAGCATCTCATTGCTTCATTATGTCTTTAGTAGTAATGCCCAAGGATTTAAATATTGAAATCCATATCACTATATTTTATAACAAATTAATTTATTTTTATTTTCCTACATATTTGGCTTTATATTAATATTTTCAATATCTATATGAGTAGATTATGNCATATTTGGCTTTATATTAATATTTTCAATATCTATATGAGTAGATTATGTCATTTGAATTTCAGGATACCAAAGAAAAAGTTACACAATATTTGGATGGCCTTGAGCCTAATAGTACTCAAACATGTTGAGAAGATCCCTGCCAGAAATTATTCCAACCAAGAGAATGACTCTAATCTCTTATTATTTTCCTTACTCTCATCTTTTAACCTTGGAAAGATATTTTAGAAAATAATGTCTTTTGTAATAAAGAAACAGTTATGTGAAGTACGGCAATTCCTTTGGTTTCGCTTCAGTTTCTATTTGTTCAGTCGATTATAGGTACAATTAAATTGATTACTTTTTCTCTAAAAAATAGCATATGTTGTATCATCCCATTTTATGAAAATACAGGTCCACAATTCCTTATCTGTAATTCCAAAATTTAAAAAACTGTGAAAATTGATTATGTTTTATATACTTTATAAGTTATTTAGCAGCAAAATCTGTCCTGAATTTAAGTGAGGCTATTTGCAGTCTTTTAAAAATCTGTTAGTGTGAACATTCTTATGCAGAAGTGTTAATATACTAATTTATGTATCACTTAGATCCTGCTGGGAGATATAAGATATACAATATATATACCATATTATCTTACCAAAATAGAAAAATTCCAAACTCCAAAACATATCTAGACTCAAGATTTTCAAAAAGAGTTTCATGAGCCTATTCTACCTATCTAACTATCTACCCGGTCTGCTATTATATGTATACATAAAGGTTCTTTCCATATTTGGACAAATAGTATATTCTTTTCATTATGCTACATCATTAAAATTCCTTTTTCATAAGCATGTAAAAATTAGATGTTTTTTTTTTTTAGTTTTCAAGAAGAAAAGCAACAGTACTTAATGACACAGATGTCACTTATCTGAAAAATTAACGTGTGGAAAAATTCAATCTCTGATCATTCTAATTTTAGGAAAAAAAAATTCCTCTAAACTAAAGAAAAAACAGTGTGTGGGAAGGTGTTTGGTGTTTAGGAGGCTGTAAACTACGAACAGAGGAACCTGACAGGCTACAGTCCATAGGGTCGCACAGAGTGGGACACGACTGAGTAACTGAGCATGCACACACAGATTATATTCTAGCTGCACTGCTTCTGCTGCTTGAGAAAAATTCCTGGTGCAAACTAGCCTGTTTCAAGTCAGATCTTATTATTGGTTATGGAGTCTGTGGTTTATGCACCCATGGCAATCAGATCCTCAGACACCATTCTTGAGAAATGAAACTTTACGATTACAGGTAGCGGCTGCAGATGTATCCTCACTCTTTGCTTCTTTGATATATTGGATTTTTAATCTCTGATTGACAGCCAATATCCCTGGCTACACAAATCCTCCTCCTCCACATTTCCTTTGTAACAAGGGACTTAACTATGACATTTGTTACTATTTGTAACGAAACTGCAAGCTTTAGGTAGTTAGGGAGTTTCCCCTAAACTAGCTGCTTATGTAAGTCTTCTGTATCCAAGCTACATAATCCATCAATTTCCACAGCCTTTCTATACCCAAAGCATAAGCTTTATCTTGCTAATCCTTTATTAGCAAGGTGATAAGCTTTGACAATTGCTAGCCATCAATTTGTCTAGGAAGTTTTGTTTTTAACACTAGACAAATGAGGTCTCTTACATCTTTTCATCTGTACATGAATAAAGAAACTCAAACAGGCACACAACACACACATTTTCTAACCTCTAAACCAGGCAGTTGTGTTCATTAGGAAGATTCCAACTCCCACTCAGAGATGGGTCACAGCCTCCCAGACCTAACTTCTGGTGAACCAATAGCCTAGAGTGACCCCAAAGGAAATCCAGTCTCCTGATCACGTCCTTTCTGGAGAGCTGGCCCATCCCAGAAGTCCACGGTCTCTGCAACCCATCTTCTCAATCCAGCAGAGGGCAGGCCAACCACAGAAAAGCTGCCATTGTTGCTATCAAGCAGGAGAGAGAGGTTTATGGGAGAGAGATCCTTGGTCCACTGAAAGTAGAAGGTAGGGTCAGTATTTGAGTGCTAAAATGGGGCAACGGTTTGGCCCTTCCTATTAAACTACACCAATTTCATCAAGGTAACATGGCAAAGACTAGAGAAAGATTATTACACAATTAATTCTACCTGTTCGTCGCAGGACATGGTTTAAAGATCTTCTAACTCAACCTCCTCTTTTTAAATTCCCAACTCCTACAGGAATTCCTGCATCATCCGTGATGAAGGACCTTTTCTGTATACCTACTTGAATAAAGGCCACCTGTTCCAACTTGGAACAAAACATGCTTTCCTGCAAATCCCAAAGAGCAAGCCCATTCTCTTCAGAGACTGCAATGGGGTTCTCACTCTAGAGTCAAAAGGAGAGTATCTTCACATGGATAGCTTGTTTTTCTTTTTCTTTCTTTTTTTT
>SJYQ01002803.1:48514-86879 GCA_006410935.1 Redunca redunca
GAAGCTGGAGAGACAGGTAGGCTTCAGCCAGAAGAAAATAGGGAGCCGAGGAGTGTTACTAAGTGAGAAAAGACATGTTTAAATTTCCACTGCAGAGCTCCCAACATGAAGAATTTATTATGTCACGTAATAAATATGAAGGGCTCTGGTGGCTTCCTGTTTTTAGATGGGGCTGAAAACTGCTGACTCTCATGGAAGGAACCCTAGTTAGAAGCATCAGATTAGTTAAAGGGGCTGGGGACTTAGTCTAGGGCCAAGGATGATGTAGGAGTGATTAGAAGAAGAAATGAAAGCAACTATGGATGTGATAAGAAAGGCTGGGCCAAAGCTGGGACTCCTAAAGTGGCAGGACCCATGCACTTTGACTCATACTGATTAAAACACATGAGGTAGGGAATTCCCTGGCAGTCCACTGGTTAGGACACAATGCTTTCGCTGCTGGGGCCCAAATTTGATCCTTGATCAGGGAACTAAGATTCCACAAGCTGCACAATGTGGCCAAAAATATAAAGTAAAAAAAAAAAAAAAAACCACATCAGGCAGATATGGAAAGCCAAGTTATGAATTTACCTGTCATATGGGTATGAAATATACCTGTTATGATGGTGGTAAATATGTACTCATATATCAGTGCAAGCATACCCATCAACATACAAACATGCTCTGGTATCTCTCACTTTCAAAGCTCTTCTTTGACCCACATCATCCCTGTTCATCTCCCTCATCACTTCTCTGCTTTCCCTCATAGCCAGATTTTGAGAGTAAGTTGCTCCCCAAATACTATTTCTACCTCTCACCTCATTCACTCGTAACCTATTTCAATCTGACTTTCATTCCACAAAGTCTGCTCACGTCAAGGCTGTCAATAACTTCATGTTGCCAAATCCAGTGAGCACATATTGGTCCTCATCTTGAGAAAACTGGGGTTCAGAAGGTTAAATAGAGTTTCCAAACTTCTTGCAGTTTGGCCCAGCCCATCTACAATGGAAAACATAAAATGAATCTGCTACAAGGTACAGAAGAGATAATAAATTGGGGTTTGGGAACACTTTTTCCCTGCGTAGGTGTGGGGGATATGTTTTAGTACCAGAAAAGATAACCAACAGACAGATGGCTTTTTTTGAAGAGAAGGCTAGGAATGGCCAGAGTGAGAATCCCTGATGAATCTCCCTTGGGTTAAGATACCGAAAGGCTGAACCTTAGAAGTAAGGATGAATTTTAAGTGCATGGGCTCTCATAGGGATCAGCTTTAAATCATCTCAATCGTTGAAATAAAGTAATTCTGGAGTGCCAAGAGCTTGGCAGAAGCAAAAAAATCCTTTCTGAAGAAAGACATCTTAGGCCTCAAAGTGTTGCTATAAACAATTTTTTGCTTGTGTTTTGCAAGTACAATAGCCTGTGCACTCTGGATAAAGATTAAGTGAAAACCAACAAAAACAATAAACAATAGAAACAACTCCACAAGGGCTCCAAATATTAGAATTATTAGACACAGGCTTTAAATTAACTATGTTTCCATGTTGAAGGGCTTCCCTGGTGGCTCAGACAGTAAAGAATCTGCCTGCAATTCAGGAGGCCTGGGTTTGATCCCTGGGTTGGGAAGATCCCCTGGAGAAAGGAATGGTTACCCACTCCAGTATTCTTGCCTACAGAATGTCATGGATAGAGGAGCCTGGCAGGCTATGGTCACTGAGGTCCCAAAGAGTCGGACATGACTGAGTGACTAACACACTTTCACCATGTTGAAAGACAAGACTGAGAGTATCAACAGAGGACTGGAGAAGACAGCAAAACTACACGGAAATTCTAGCTCTAAAAATGTAATAATCAACAATAGGAAACCACAGACAGGATTACCAGACCGACAGCTAAAGAAAGAATTCATGAATTGGAAAACGTCATTTAAAAATAACCAGAAATAAGTGCTGAGAGACAAAAGTGCAAAAAATACAGGAGAGGAACAATTCATAAAGGGTGTGATGAAAAGATCTAACACATGAGTAGTTCAAATTCCAGGAAGAAGAGACAGAGAACAGGATAAAAGCAAATCTTGAAGGGTTAATGGCTGAAAAGTTTTCAAAGTGGAAAAAAGACATTAAGCCAGAGATTCAAGAAGTCCTGGAAATACAAATAGGATAAGTAAAAAGAAATCCACACCTAGCCAAATCACAGCAAAGCTACTCAAAACCAGTGAGTAAAGAAAATCTTAAAAGCATCCAGAGGGAAAAAAGGCATGTTAGCTTAAAAAGAAAGTGAAAGTCATGTCAGACTCTTTGCAACCCCATGGACTATACATCCAGCCCAGAATACTGGAGTGGGTAGCCTTTCCTTTCTCCAGGGGATCTTCCCAACCCAGGGATCGAACCCAGGTCTCCCGCATTGCAGGCAGATTCTTTACCAACTGAGCTACAAGAGAAGTCCATTAAAAACAAAGAAGCAACAATTAAACTAATAAATAACTTTTTATAAGAAACAATGGAAAGCAATAATCAATGGAATTTTATTTGAAAGGACTGAAAGAAAATAATAATTTCTAGGTTCAATTCTACATCCAGTGAAAATACCCTTCAACAGAAAAGGTAGGATTCTGAAAAAATATATATATATGAATAAAAACATACCAAATGATTGGAGGGGCTTCCCAGGTGGCTCAGTGGTAAAGAATTTGCCTGCCAATGCAGGAGCCACAGATGTGGGTTCGATCCCTGGGTTGGGAAGATCTGCTGGAGGAAATGGCAACTCACTCCAGTATTCTTTTCTGGAGAATCCCATGGAGAGAGGAGCCTGGCAAGCTACAGTCCTTAGGGTCTCAAAGAGTCAGACACTACTGAGTGACTGAGCATGCATGAAACAACTGGAGGAAATCGAACACTGGCTGAATATTTGATATTAAGGAGTTATTACTAATTATTATATTTGGGTTTTAGAAAGATACTGACCTTTTAGTGATAGACAATGAAATATCATAATGTCAGGTATTTGATTCAAAATAATCTGAGACAGTGTAGGGATAGGAGTGAAACAAGTTAAGTAGGTACTGATAATTATTTAAGTTGTGGTTTAGTCGTCAAGTTGTGTCCAACTCTTTTGCAACCCCATGGACTGTAGTCCATGGTATTCTCCAGGCAAGAATATTGGAGTGGGTAGCTGTTTCCTTCTCTAGGTATCTTTCCGACCCAGGGGTCGAACCTGGGTCTCCTGCATCGCAGGCGATTCTTTACTATCTGAGCCACCAGGGAAGCCCAAAGCAGTCAATCCTAAAGATTAACCCTGAATATTCACTGATGCTAAAGCTGAAACTCAAATACTTTGTCTATCTGATGCAGAGCCGACTTATTGAAAAAGACCCTGATGCTGGGAAAGATGGAAGGCAAAAGGAGGAGGTGGCAGAGAACAAAATGGTTAGACAGCATCACCAACTCGATGGACATGAATCTGAGCAAACTCCGGGAGATAGTAAAGGACAGGGAAGCCTGGCACACTGCAGTCTATGGGTTGCAAAGAGTCAGACACAACTTAGCGACTACAGAACAACATTATTTATTACAATATAAATATACTGAATACCTAGGGGAAAAAAGTGTAAGAATCCTAAGGATAAAGAAGACCTAAACCAGAGTTCTCTGGCAGTCCAGTGGTTAAGACTTGGCACTTTCACTGCCTGGGCCCAGGTTCAATCCTTGGTCAGGGAACTAAGATCCTGAAAACTGCATGGCGCGGCCAAAAAATAAAAAGAATAAAAAGAATACCTAACCAAAAGAGGATTATAATACATTTATCTTTTATAGATAAAACAGATAAGTTTTATCTATAAGTCTCCTTATAGTGGTCCATAGAAAGAAAAGTGAAAGTGTTAGTGGCTCAGCTGTATCCAACTCTCTGTGACCCCAAGGACTGTAGCCCACCAGGCTCCTCTGTCCATGGGATTCTCCAGGCAAGAATACTGGAGTGGGTTGCCATGCCCTTCCCCAGGAGATCTTCCTGACCCAGGGATTGAACCCAAGTCTCCTGCACTGTGGGCAGATGCTTAACCACCTGAGTCACCCAGGAAGCCTGGGTGGTTTCATAGATTCATCATAATTTCAGTCAGGATCTCAACAAGTGTGGTGATGGTGGTGGTGGTTTTCTGATGGAACGTTCATGAGAAAGCAGGAGCCTGGCCACCAGATGCCCTGAGCACAAGTCTTGTGTTTCACTTTGTGAGCTGAATTCTGATTTATTGCACCTTCAGTCCAGGTGATAAGACAAGGAAGAAGGAAAAGTATAAGATCCCTCCAGGAAGACTTGCAGTCCAATTCCCTTTGGACTCTGGACCCTGACCCTGAGGGTGCCTTGGATCTACCCTTCCTTCTACCTTCCTCCTTCCTGGTTCCTGGACTAACAAAGAGGACTTTTGTTTCTGGCCTTGAACCCTGGCTTAAGTTCCCCAGCAGCAACCTCAAAGAGGCAGAGAGGGCTGAAGGAATAAACCACCCCAAAGAGTTTTCCTAGAACCACAGCCAGCAGCCCCATTGGGCTCACATCCTCCTCAGCCAGTTTCTGGATGGGGACCAGAGAGGATATGGCCTTGGTTACCTAGCAAGTCAACACTGGCCTTCCTCAGTTTCCTCTCCTGTCTCATCCTCCTGAAGCCAGTCACTCCAGCAGGGTGCTAAGACATGCGCTCACTCAGTATTGGTAGCAAGCCAGGGAAAGGCCTGGCAGGCCGTTTCCCATGAAGAAAAGCCCTGAAAAGATCTTCTGGAAGGTGTAGACAGTGAACGTGCAAGATAGGATAGGTCCAAGGTAGAGAGAGTGCCCACAGGCCCCACGGAGCCAGCACAGCCGAGCACATCAGCCAGGCCCACCAGTCACCAAGTCCAGGGCCTGAGAGATGGAGTTGAGCCCCAGCACCTGAATCAGAGGCAGAGTGTTCCGAGCTGGCAGCAGGGCCCAGCCTGGCATCTGAGAGACACTGTCCAACAAAATGGTCGTGGCAGAGGTTTCCTCCGTCCTCAGCAGCAGGTTAGCTCTCCTCATTCCATGTCTCATTGTGGCCAGGTCAGCTTCCATCTAGAGCAAACCGCGTGAAACTTAAATCACTGAGTCTGATGAAGTCAAACCCAGCGGAGCTTTTTAGAACTCTTGATTGAGACAGTCTAAAAATCATGAATCATCAGGACACAGCCCCTGGCTTCATTTAGGAAAATGCCATTGGCTAAGAAAGTTTGGGAGGATTGGGAACAGGGTGACAGCTGCCCTCCTTTGGGCAGAGGGTGTACGGTGAGGAAAAGGGGTGACAAGAAGGAGAAGGGAAAGATGAGTAGGAGTCCAGGCCTCAGCAGAGCCGCCCACCTCTCGGCACATCCCCCGGGAGCCTTGGGACAACACTGTGCTGTGTCCTCTGGACGCCAGGTGTTAGGCCAGGGGAGGGGCAGGACTGAGCACTGAGATGAAGGAGCGGCTGCTGTTCAGTCGCTCAGCCATGTCCAACTCTTTGCGACCTCATGGACTGCAGGACACCAGGCCTCCCTGTCCTTCACTATTTCCTGGAGTTTGCTCAAACTCACGTCCATTGAGTCAGTGATCATCCAACCATCTCATCCTTTGTTGTCTGCTTCTCCTCCTGCCTTCAATTTTTCCCAGCATCAGGGTCTTTTCCAATGAGTTGGCTCTTCATATCAGGTGGCCAAAGTATTGGAGCTTCTGTTTCAGCATAAGTCCTTCTGATGAATATTCAGGGTTGATTTCCTTTAGGATTGACTGGTTTGATCTCTTTACAGTCCAAGGGACTCCCAAGAGTCTTCTCCAACACAGTTCAAAAGCATCAAGTTTTTGGCACTCAACCAACTCTCACACCCATGCATGACTACTGGAAAAACCAATAGCTTTGACTATATGACCTTTGTAGGCAAAGTAATGTCTCTACTTTTAAATACATCATCTAGGTTTGTCATTGCTTTTCTTCCAAGAAGCAAGCGTCTTTTAATTTCAGAAGGAGCTGTACTGTCTGTGAACAAGGGGCTGCTTCTTGCCACCCAGAGCGATGCTTCCAGAGGCAAAAAGCAGTCCCAAATTCTTCAGGTCCTTGTGGACCCTCAGCTCTCAAGGGTCTCCCTTCCTCTCTGTACCCACGACCCAGGCCCCCTGAATTGTCTTGGATGATTTAACCACTCCAGTGTGTCTCCCAGATGGAGGCTGCAATGATATCCTGGCATAGGGAGCTGTTGCCACCAAATATACTGGCTTCCCAAGTCCTCTAGAACTGTAAAAAGAAAATGAAACAGAACCCAAACCACACAAAACGAAAACCAGGTCTTGGGTCCAGCCCGTGGTCTATACTGCACTTCTCTTAGTGACGCTGCAGCAACGAGGCTCAAGGCAAGGCTCCTGTCTTCTGGCTGAGGCAGGGCACCCTCCTTCCCCGGCCTCCAGCTCCCATGCTGTTTTGTGGAGGACGAGCCCCCGAAGCTGATGAGTGGCTGGATCATGGTTCCGTGGACAGTCCCAGTCCCGGGCTGGGACTCAGCACTCCTGCATCAGAGAGTAACTGTGTGATCTTGTGTCCTTACGTGACCGCCTTGAGCCTATGTTTCTCATGACGGGGATGATTGTAACAAGCAGTGCAGCACAGGAGGTGGCAAAGGGCCAGGTGTGCTCGAAAGGGGAGAAGCTGTGTGAAGGGTCACAGTGAAGCAGCAGTTCGCCAGGTCCTCCTCTTCCATCCATCACTACGGACCCTCGGTGAAGTGGGAGACCACAGGGCTGAGGCCTGGGAGCTGGCCTGTCCCTGTGCTGCTGTTGTCAGGGAAAAGCAAAGTCCCCAAAGCCACAGCAACAGGACATTTTGCAGAGAGGGAGCACTCTGAAAGCCCCCCGATGGCCCTAGTCCCCAGCTGTATGATGGCTGCTGGCCCACCCTGTCCAATCTCTCAGTGCAGGAAGCTCAAGCTGGCTGAACTCCCATGGAGCTGAGCAGCAGTGGGTGCAAGGCTGGGCACGCAGCTCTTGGCACCCCACCAGACAGAGATTCCAAGGCAGTGGAGTGCACTCTTACTGGTCACAGCCTGGTGCCCACCCTCCCCTGGCACATGCCTCCCAGGCAGGACGAGGTCCCAGAGGACATGCCAATCGTCCAGCACTCACATCTGGCCCGGAAATGAATCTCTGAGAGCTCTAGGCTTGGGTCTGCATCAAAATCCAGATGGCAGGGCCTCCTTGTGCCAGCAACAGGACTCCTGGATTCTGGGGCCAGAGATCCACAGGCAGCTAGATCCCCCTCACTTCCTGCTCCTCCCAGGGTCCTGATGAGGTGTCTCAGGCCAATCTTGCCCCTCCAGAGCCAAGGGGCACAGTGCCCCCCGCCCTCGCCACTTTTTTTGGTTGGTTAACATTTTAATTACCCAAGTTTAACAGGTGTGAATGTTCAATGGCACTCAGAAAAGAGTAGCAAACTGTTCTAATTTTTATGTTTCTAAACCCAAGAGAACTGATAGAGACTTCTGAGCCTGAATTGATCCTGTCCAGCCTCCTTGGACAACCCCACAGTGTGCCACGTCCCCCACTCCGGCCAAGGTGAACAGGGCACAGGCCTCCGTCACCTCCTCAGAGGAAGAGGACCTGTCTCCCTTCCACATCTGGGCACTTTGAGGGAATGCAACTCCCCTAGAAAAGATGCTGATGCTGGGAAAGACTGAGGGCAGAAGAAGGGGGTGGCAAAGGATGAGATGGTTGGATGGCATCACCAACTCACTCAATGGACATGAGTTGGAGCAAACTCTGGGAGATGGTGAAGGACAGAGAAACCTGGCGTGCTACAGTCCACAGGGTTGCAAAGCCCCCATACACAACTGAGCAACTGAACAACTCCCCTGGGGACAATTCAGCTCATTCTCTCAATGGGGCTGGTCCTGTTAAAGGCCTCGGTCCTCAGGCAGCCCCCAAACACCAAAGGTTGTTACCGTAGGCTGGGAGCCTGGCCACAAAAGCGGTGCAGAGAGAGGAGATCATCTTTCCATTTTATTGCTTGTGTATCTGGTCCCACCAACAATCACAGAATAGTTTTTGCACTATTCAGGCATTTCCTGTCCTATATGGAGATCCCATTCTGTCGTTTGCCTTCTCCCGTCAGAGCTCTTTCCAATCAGTAAGCACAGATCCACTTCATCAAGCTCAGTGGTCACCTTGTTTGGACACACCTCATTCACTGAGCACAGCCCCCACTGACGGTGGCTCTTAGGTTTCCAGTGTTATGAGTCATGGCAGGGTAAACACGGCTACTACAGAGGCTCCTGTGCTTCTCCCTCAGGGCCGATGGGATCATCAGGAAGCTTGAATCTGGAAAACCCGAGGCGAAGCAGGTGACAGGAGTCTGTCCAAAGTTGGAGGGGCCACAGGCAGAAGAGGGAGACAGAAAAGCAATAGGATTCCAGCCCGCTCCTCCAGGTAGAAATTTTTGTTTCGTTTTTTAAAGTTTCAAAAAAATATTTACTTGGCTGAGTCAAGTCTTAGTTGCAGTACAAAGGCTCAGTGGTTGCAGTGTGTGGGCTTAGTTGCCCTCCAGTGTATGGAATCTTAGTTCCCTGACCAGGGATCAAACTCTTGTCTCCTGCCTTGAAAGGTGGATTCTTAACCACTGGACTGCCTGGGAAATCCCAGGTGGAATTTTTTTTCTTCTTTTTCCAGGTAGAGTTTTAAAAGTGTATGTTGTGGGACTTCCCTAGTGGTCAGTGGTTAAGACTTCACCTTCCAGTGCAGGGGGCGAGGGTTCAATCCCTGGTCAGGGAGTTAAGATCCTACATTACTCTTGGTTGGAAAACTGAAACATGAAACAGAAGCAACACAGAAGTAACAAATTTAATAGACTTTAAAAATGGTCCCCTTCAAAAAAATCTTTAAAAAAAAAAGTGTATCCTGCTCAATGCTGTCCTGGGAGAAGAGGGGGAAGGAAGGGGTGATCCTGCTATTTTTACAATTGAAGACTCAGATAAAATAACTTCCTCCAAGGCAGCATGAAGGGTAAGTCTCAGGAGGAAGGGGAAACCGGAGACTACGGCACTTCCTTCTTCGGGGAGGGAAAAACTATGGGGAGACCAGGGGTAGATTCATAAAACAGGAGAGCAAACTGAGGCTCAGGGAGGGGAACGGACTTTAACTGAGTGAGCCAGTGAGTGGGAAATCAGAGGGCTAGACAGTGACCACTCTTTGTATGGCTTCCTCCAGCCCTCCTCCTGGCCCCTGCCTGGTGTCCCGGCACATAACTTGCTCAAGTGCCAGTATCTTGGGAATGTCACAGTCCTCTGCTTTCTGGTCCACTGACCCTATCACTTCACGTGCCATTCAGACCGTGCCGGCTCCTTTGCCGTCCAGCCTGGGGACAGGTCCTGGAGCCCGAATGAAGGCAGTGGCCACGTTCTCTGCCTGGGGACCGTGCCAGGGGAGGAAATGAGGTTCATCTGGCACAACCGGCTCAGCTAGCAAACCTCATTTCCTTTCTGATGGGGTAATAAGTTCCAGTTCTAAGAAGAAATCAGCCCCTAGGAATGTCCAAACTCCCACCTCCTGGAATAAACAGGAGGCAGCGAGCTCAGGAGTGGTGACTTGGCAACACCTAGCACTTGCTCGTCTTCTCATTTCCTCCACCTCCCCCAACCCTCCCCACACACAGCTTCCTTCTACCACCAGCAACAAAAACTCCTGCCAGGGAGACTTCACTCATATACTTCCACAGGCACCCCGGCCATCTGGGCACCACAGCCCTGCCTCCAACGGACATCTGTGGGTCAGTGATTAGGCATCCAGGTCACATTATCTCATGAAAAAGAGGTACTCTATGGGGGCCAAGACTGGTAACCACCAAATCCACACCCATGGCTTCTGGGCTCTGCCCTGGCTCAGACTTGGTTTGGGTCCCAGGTGAAGCGGCAGACTAAGGGCACTTCTCAAGGAAATGGCTGCCCCCGGAGCCTGGCCCTGGCCCTCTTCCTCCCACCCTCCTGGCGCCCTGGAGCACACCAACACAGGATTTGACCCCCCTCCCTTGCCAAGGCCACCATTCCAAACACCTTCCCTCAGGGCAGGCAGGAAGGGGTGGGGAAATAGCATTGCTGAGGTCTCGGGGGTCTCCAGAAGAGAAGTGATCACTTACGCTGAGATCCATTCACCCAACTGCCACACAGTTAAGTCCCAGACATGCGCCCTAGAAGAGGAAAAAAGATCCCCAGCACACCTGGTGTGTTCATGTGTATATGTGGGTAGCATGTACACAGCAGTCTATGTACATGTTGATATGCATGTGTACCTGCGCTTTTAAAATTTAACAAATATTTGTAATGTGCATAATGCTTATTATGAGCTAGATATGGTCTGAGTGCTTTATAAAATTAATTCACTTGATCTTCCTGACAATCCTATGAAAGAAGTACTGTTATCCTATTACACAGATGAACAAACTGAGGCATAGAGAAGCTAAGTCACTCACTCAAGGTCGTGAAACTGGGAAGAAGCAGCAACAGGATTTGAAGACAGGCATTCTGGCCTCTCCTAAGTACTTTGTGGTGTCCATGTATTTTGGGAGAGGGAAGGGTGCCCCACTTAACCCAGACCTTATAGCTAGCTTGCAAAGCCTAGTAAGGCAGCACTCTGTCCAAAGGAGTCTGGACACAAAGACAGATCTGAGTGCCAGCCACTGCTGAAGCCTGAGGCTACCTAGGGCTCCTTCCACCAGTCACACGGATGGGTGGAGACGGTCAGATGATGGGGCATCAGGGGGCTGTCCTTCTGGCTCTGTTTCCCAGCCAGTCCCATAATCATAGCTCCATCCAGCAGGGCCTGTGGCCCCTCAGCCTGGACAGCGTGGAGGTGACCTCTCCTGCATACTGGTTTCCTCTGGCCTATTTCTTCCAGAAGCCAATTCAATCAAATCCACGTGTCAGAGGCTGCAGTGCCTGACCTGGGGCACTGGAGGAGGTGCCCAAGGTACTTACTGTCTCAACTCCTTGGGGCACAGCTAAGACCTTTTGTAGTGCCAGGTTAAATTTCCTGGGGCTGAGAAGAAAGCGTATTGATCTAAGCTACACTGTGAACACCTTGTGTAAACGGCTGAGAACATGCTGGCTTGTGTGGAAAACAGAACAGAGCCAGAGAACTGCTGGGAAAACTTCTCTGAAGGGTCCCCAGCTACTATGTGGTAAGTACCTGTGAGGTGCCTGTATTTCAGACACATCTCTTTTAAGCCTCAGAAAGTCTGTGTGAGTTACTATTCCCATTTTACGGATATTCGTATGAGACGCAGATGGGGAAACAGCTGCTTCCAGTAAGGTGTGTGCAATCCCAGGCAGGTGAGAAAACATCTCCTCCCCTCCCCCAAGCCCCCAGCTCCGCCTCCCACACAGTGAGGCAGGCAGAGGAGGTAGAGCCTCAGACCCTGTCCTCCAGCTTTGGAGGAACCTATAACCCCTTACATCAGAAGAGAGACCACCTGCCGTTACAAAGATAGGGTCATTTATTCACGTTATATTACTGGATTTTAAAGGCAAAAATACAGTTCTGTTTTGAACACCAAGGTCAGACATTCACCCACTTACAATGGTAAATACATACATTTGTGTACATGGGAAATCAAAATACACAGCACACAGGTCTCTAGGACAGGAAGGCTCCCCTCCCAGCCATGTGAGGCAACCCTCCCTCCAGCCCACCCCCCACCACCACTGGTCAGCAGAGGCCCTGAGGGGGCAGCACCAGCATTTCCTTTACCCTCTTGCACCACCTCTGCCCTCTGACCTTTCCCAAAGGCCACCTTAGAGGGTCACCAGCAACAGAATGGACAGAAACAGAGACGGGCACGTGCCAATGTCATGGTGACAACTTCCAGGTGAAGGAGACGCTGCTGAACCCTTAGTACTCAACTCCCCAGGGAGGAAGTCCCTGCTGCAGCGTCTGATGAACCAGAGCAGGGCTAGGCTTAACCTGGGCCCAGATGGACCCCATGAGCGCACCAGAAGATGAGCAAACGGGGAATGGATGATGAAGCAGCATCTCCGGTGGTCCTGAGAATGAACCACAGACTGACTATTACAATGGAATACGAAAGAAAATGTAATAGGAAAACAAAAAAGAAAAAAGAAGTCAGAATTTCGTTTTTAAAAATAAAGTTACAAAAAGGTTACCACCCAGGATACTTGTCTCCTTTCTTTTAAGGCACTTTGGAAAAGTCAAGATCTGGAGACAGAAAGCAAGGTCTTCATTCTTTGCGTTTCCCAAAGCTTCCTGTCAGGGTTATTCCTGGCTTTAACAAGGATTGTTATTAAGGAGTGGGGAATTGACAGACGGAATACTCTTTGCATAGCACAGCTACAGTGGAAAATAATTTGTAACCAACACAAAGGTTTCTGGAAAAAGAACCAGGTAATCGCATGAGATGCTCAAAGCGATAAAGGCACAGGTATGATTGGGGCTAGGCACCAGTTCAGCGTCCACACTGAGGGCTGGTTTCTAGGCTGCCCCCAGCTGAAAGGTTAACCCTGGGATTAGAAAGCTGAATTTTAAGCCCTCAGCCCAGCCTGGACCCAGCGCTCGTGCCCAGTGGCAGGAACTGCCTTGTGCATCTCACCCCAGGCAGGCTAAAACCTCCAGTAGCAGAAGTGGGCTTGGGGAAGACATCTGCTGTGAGTCGGCCTCCCTGGGGTAGGAGCACCTGCTAAAACCTGAGGGGGAATGGGAAGCTCTCGGCACCAGAGTGGCCGTGGGAGGAGTGTGGGTGTGTTCAGCTGAACTGCTCTCTAGATCTCTAATTAAAAGGCACATTCATGCTGGAGAATGGACAGTCTGTTGGACCCTGAGTGCCACAGGCCAGTTTTAGGAAACAGGCAAGAGGCAACGGAACAAAAAGGGGGAGGGAGGGAAGAGAAAGGCAGCACAAGGGAGGCAGGAGGAGGAGGAGGAGGAGGAGGACAGAGAACCGGTCCTGCAAGGTGGGCCAGGCAACTCGGCCAACGGTGCCTGGAAGGCAGCCCCCAAGGGCAGATGGAGGGCCAGTAAACTATCTGACGGCTGTCATTTCCAGCTCCACAGCCTGGGGCCTAAGGGGCTGCTGGGATCAGTCTGAGGAGGTGGGGGTTGTTCCCTGGCCCTGCCCACCTGGGGAGGGCAGGGAGGTGGCGAGGTGGGGAACTCTGCCAGGCAGGCCAAGATGTCTGCCTCCCCGGCAGAGTCCAGCTTGACAGTGCTCACGGGGTGCCTTAGCTCTCACCGAAGGACCAGAAGATGTCTACGCTCTTCAGAAAACCTGGCCTGCCAGCTCCGTCCGAGGCCCATGTGGGGCCACTACAGCATACGTTCTTTTCCCCTTAAAAAATGCTCAGTCCCCATCCCCACATGTAAAACACCACAATAAAAATACATAGGAAATTCAAGTTTATATAGCATGCTCAGAAAAATAAATTTCCATGACTAAAGACTATGCCATTCTGGATCAACACAAAATCAAGCTAGACCATAAGGAGGATCTGATTTGTTCTTTCTTTAAAATACTACAAATGCTATTTAAAAAAAGGATTTACATTCAGAAATCAGGCATCTGGAGTAAGGCCACTGAATGTGAGAACACCCAAGGCTTTTGCTCTGGTGGCTAAAGTGGCCTTGGAATTCAAGCCTCAAGTTTTAAAATTCTTTTGCTAAGAAAAGACACACATACACAGTGATTGTAATAGTTGCATATCATGGAGAGGGGTCGAGGGTGGGGGGTGGTAACACGAGAATGGTTGAATACTGGGTGTTTTTCTGTTAAAACATGACAATGGAAAAACACCACACCGATCCGATTTCAGCAGCACTCTCCAATTTTTCACAAAGTAATAATACCACAATTTAAAGCAAAATTCTTACCTATATCACAACAAATTAACAGGTGTCTTTTTTTTTTTTTTTTTTTGCTGGGGATGAGTCCCACAGTCACCAGATTTGGAGCTGTGCATAGCTTTGATTCTTTGGGGTGACACCGTGAACATGCCGAGAGCCCCCAGAGGCTGATGGTTTCTATGCTTACATACACCTCGTGGGGCTGAGAAGTCACATGCTGAGCCAAGTTGGGGGCAATATATCCCACTCGTCCTGGTCATCCGGAAAGGCGTCTGAACGATGAGCAGAGAGGGCCTGTCACTGATTGTGAGAGTGAGAGGGACCAGCCCAGCACACAGGCAGAGACACAGCAGAGGTCCCTGGCCATTTTCAGGTCTCTGATCGGTGCACCAAAATGCTAGCTCGGCGTCCCAATGTCCACTGTGATTTTGGTATACAACGGGTACCTCTGGACCTCTAACACCATGTAGGTGAGTGAGTTCAAACCATCAGAGAGCATTGTCTCCTTTGTATGTGCAATTCGGTCAAACCTACAAGGAACAAACAGACAAAGGGTTTGAAGTCAACACAAAAATCTTAAAAAAAAAAAGCAAAAACAAAACTCAAAACTTTAAACATTTGTACTTTAATGGCCCCTTTTCCCTCCTACTAGGCTTCTCCGGTGGCTCATCAGTAACATAGGAGATGCTGGTTCAATCCGAGGGTCAGGAAGATCCTTTGGAGAAGGAAGTGGCAACCCACTCCAGTATTCTTGCCTGGGAAATCCCATGGACAGAGGAGCCTGGTGGGCTACAGTCCGTGGGGTCGCAGAGTTGGACACAACTGAGCGACTACACCACCACCACCACCACCACCTCCCTCCTACTCCAACCCTGCCCTGTGGATGGAACCCGTTTTCCCTTGAGGCACGGAGCCCACTCCAGAGCGCCATTCCTGCAGCCAGCCCTACCTGGAGGCGGAAGGAAACACACACAGGGGAGAGAATAAAAGAGAACACACCTCTGAGGATTAGGTTCATTTTTCTTGTCTCTCGAGTGGCGGATCATCCGACACTTCCCGATTATAGCATTTGGGCGAGACACAGACATGCCTCTAAAAGCTAATCTGTAAGGAGCAAAGGGACAAGTGGTCATCACAGAGCTGCCACAAGACCCAGGTCCCACAGCCCCAGCGGCAAGACTTTTGTCCTGTCCACCATCCTATCCTGCCAGCTGGTCTCACCAACCCACACCCCAGCCCAGTGCAGAGGCAGCAGTTAAAACTCACTCCCCTCCCTCACAACCTTTTACCCTTGGTTCTAGATCTTGGCGGGGGACTATCCCGTGCCAGGCACTGGGGGTGTCTGCCCTCGTGGAATTTATGATGTGGATGCTTAGAACGCAGGGCCATAGGTGACAGGACAAAGGGGAAGAGGTGGGGATGCTCAGCACAGAGGGAGAAGCAACCAACTCCACCTGATTGAGACTGGGCAGAGCCAAGCCTCGAAGATGAGTGGGTGTTTGCCAGAGCATTTGGGGCAGTCAGGACAGCACAGGCAAAGGCAGGGAGGTGAGAGCAAGCGCAGTGCCCTCTGTGAACATCAAAGTTTGGGGTGGGAAGTGGCTAGAGGTGAAGCAGAAAAGAAGGGCAAAGACTGTATCATGGAGGCCTTCTCAGAGCATCTCCCAGAAGAGGGCCGAAGTCTGAAAGGGATATAACACAGTCCTCCCTCGGTATCCCCAGGGGATCAGTTCCTGGACAACCTCCTTCCCCGTGGTTGCTCAAGTCCCTTATGTAAAATGTGTAGCATTTCCATAAAACCTATGCACGTCCTCATCCTCCCATATACATCACCTCTAGATAACTTATAATACCTAATATAATGTGAATGATATAGAGAGTTATAAATACAATGCAAATGTTATGGAAATAGTCTCAGGAGCACAGCAAATTCAAGTTTTGCTTTCTGGAATTTTCTGGAATTTTTTTCCCTCCTGAATCTGTGGGGATGTGTAATCTGCAGATACGGAGATATGCTGGGTTTCCTAACACTGTATCCAGAGTTGGCCAATGGGAAGTCTCTCTGTTAGGCAGTATAATAATGGAAAGCCGGGAACAAGACCAGAGGCGGCCAGAGCACAGTGGAAGATTCTGTGTGGGTTCTGAAGGAGAAAGAATGAGGAATACCAACCAAAGTCTTGACAGCAGCAATACACCACCAAGCCGAGAGGCAGAAATGGCTGGTCTGAGGTGACTTAAAGGTTCCCAGCCTGGCCTCCCTCAGTGCTGAGCTAGGGCCTAGCAAAAGCAAGCTGGTACAGAATAAGAGTTAGGTTCTTTACCTTTCAGGTAAAGGGTGTGGATGGCCAGGAGGAGGAGCAAGATAGGCATAAGGGTTTAAGAGGTAAAAACCACTACGTATAAGATAAATATGGCTTCCCTGGTGGCTCAAATGGTAAAGAATCTGCCTGCAATGCAGGAGACCTAGGTTTGATCCCTGGGCTGGGAAGATCCCCTGGAAAAGTGAATGGCTACCCACTCCAGTATTCTTGCCTGGAGAATTCCATGGACAGAGGAGCCTGGCGGGCTGCAGTCCACGGTGTCGCAAAGAGTCAGACACGACTGAGTGACTAACATGTCCACTTCCCGTAATTTAAATAAGCCACAAGGATATATTGTACAGCACCGGGACTATAGCCAAAGTTTTATAATGATCATACGTGGAATATAATCTTTAAAAATTGTGAATTACTATGTTGCACATCTGAAACATACACTGTACATCAACTATACCTCAATTTAAAAATTTTAAAAACTTTTTTTAAAAGAAAGGACAGAAAGCTCCTCCACAACCACTGATGCTTCTGTTCCTCCACCCTCAGGGGTTTGCCCTTGGGGATCCCTCCTGGAGACTTTTCTGATCACTCAGGTCTGTGCAGCACGTCAGTCCTGTACACCGTCACACAGGCCCAGCTGCCTGGGTGTGGTGCTGTGAAAGGAAGTCTGTTTTTGTCTGGACTCCCTGTTCAGGGCTTCAGTGTCTTCCTCACCACTGGTCCTGCCTGGCCCAGTGCTCTGCATATTGATAATCAATCTCTAAAATTCAAGATTTCTTCAAGAACTGTGTTAAAGACTTGGGTCTATGCTGCAAAGCTAATCTTAAGCGACTTGGATGCTGCTCTGAAAGACATCTTCTGTTAATGATGAAATTAATGTACTCCAGTTCAAGAAGGCACCAGGGTGTATTCTGGTTTCAAACTCAGTGGCATGTTCAGGTTGGCTCCCAGAGGGAGAAGGTGCTTTTTGCCTACAACCACCAGGGGTGAAGATTCCACTGCCAGGAAAAACCAAGCAGAATGTGCTTTCAAATGCCACTGACAGATGGTTTTTTTACCATCTGCGATGACAACTCACGTAATAAAGTTTTACCAACTCATGAAGAGCCCCAGGGTGTGGATGGCCATGTAGTGTGAGTCACCCCTTCACATGTTTCTCATTTTACATTTTCCAGAAGGCTAAGGCAAAAATCACAGAAGCGAGTTTTCCTAAAGATACTTTTTAATTTTTTTAAACTTTTTTTTGTATTGGTGTATAGCCGATTAAAAATGTTGTGACAGTTTCAGGTGAACAAGGAAGGGACTCAGCTATACATATACACGTATCCATTCTTCCCCAAACTTCCCGCCCATCTAGGCTGCCACATAACATTGAGCAGACTTCCATGTGCTATACAGTAGGACCTTATTGGTTATCCATTTTAAATACAGCAGTGAGTACAGGTTGAGTTTTTTGTTTTTGTTCGTAACGCAGGTAGAATAAAACTTTCAAGTGCACATCAAAGTTACACACATGCATATTTTCAGATGCTTTCCAGTTTCATTAAGGGTTCTCATGGTGTGTCTCTTAAAACACTCTTTATCACCTGGAGCATCTAGAGCAGGGCTCACCTAAGAATTCAGGCTTGGTGGGGACTGCATCTCTCCTCAGGGTCAATCCTTGCAAAATAACCAAGCACAGACAGAAAAACCAGAAGTGAAGGGAGACAGGGAAGCACGATATCTAAGTTGTGACACTTACCTGTTATAAATGTCATCATCTTCACCTCCCCAGCCCCAGTAGTTATTAGGAAATCCATTGATGCTGAGAAACTGCTGTTTACTTAGAGCAGAGACACCTCCAAAATACTGCACGTAAGGTAGGCTGGGGAAAAGAAACCACACACACGCACACACAGAGGACCAGTAGTTAGTATTTATTCTTTAATAAAGCTCATTCAAAATATAAATACTTCTGGGCTTCCCTGGTGGCTCAGTGGTAAAGAATCCAATGCAGGAGACATGGGTTCAATCTCTGGTCCAGGAAGACCTCACATGCCTCGGAACAACTAAGCCCTGCGCCACTATTGAGCCTGTGCTCTCAAGCCCAAGAACTGCAACTACTGGAGCCCGTGTGCCTAGAGCCCATGCTCTGCAACAAGAGAAGCCACCACAATGAGAAACGCATGCACTGCGGCGAAGAGTTAGCCCCATTCGCCGCCACTAGAGAAAAGCCCACGTGCAGCAACAAAGACCCAGCACTGCCAAAAATGAATCAGTTCAGTCCTCAGCCGTCTCCAACTCTGCAACCCCATGGACTGCAGCACGCCAGGCTTCCCTGTCCATCACCAACTCCTGGAGCTTGCTCAAACTCATGCCCATCAAGTCGGTGATGCCAGCCAACCATCTTATCCTCTGTCACCCCTTCTGCTCCTGCCTTCAATCTTTCCCAGCATCAGGGTCTTATTAAATTATTTTTTTTAATATATAAACACATCTAAAGTTATTTTTATTCCCTGGAACTTTTAAGTTAGGGATTTATGAGGGTTTCCTTTGTTTTGTTTTCATATCAGACTCAGATTATCTCAGAGAAGACACAGATATCAAAAAGTAGAATCTTGCAGTTTCCAAGAACACTGTGGTTATCTAGACAATCAGTCAGTGACAAATACAGAAGCCAAGTTCTTCTGCATTGCTCAAGAACCTGCTTTCCATGGGTCAGAAATCCTTCTCCAGAAGGTCCCAGAAACTGAGACTGCTTTAGAGTCTCCTGTGCCCACTCGGTCATGCCCCCCTTCCCACCCCTGGCCCATTTACAGTCTTGCTTTCATTCTTCCAAAGGTATACGGACTTGAACACTGGCCCCAACAGTCAAGACAGCATTTCTGAAAATTTGCTAAAATAAAAATTTTCTTGGAAAATTCTACCACATCCTGACTTGGCAAAATGTATGATGATGAATCTATTTTGACCCATTTTCAAGCAGTAGGGCATCTGGGCTTTCATCCTTCCAAACCATTCTGCATTTCAATATTTCAGTGGTTATGAATTGTGGACTCCTGAGAGACACAGAGGAAGGACTGATGAGAAATGTTAAGAATCTGGATGTGCCCAGAGGGCAAGCAAAGGCTTTCCTGTGGGCTTTATAAAGGCTGCGATTTTGTGACAGCCCTGTGTGTAGCTCCAAACCACACTGGGCTTTTACTGGAATCCAAAGAGACCAAAACCCGTCACACAAATTAAGGAAAACTCTAACTCAGACTTTGAGGGGGAAGTCAGCCAAACCATGCAAAATGTCTGAAAAAAAAGATGCAGTTATTATTTTCAAATACGTTCCAGAATTCTGACTGCAAGCACCCACAAGCAAGGATCCCTGGGGGTCTGCTTTAATGAATCAAAGATAATCCACTTGTAATTAGGTATCACCATCTAAGCATCAGGTCATCCCCCTTTGGTTATCTGCACCCTATAGTCTGCACTTATAATGTGAGGGTTTGAAAACCAGAGGTGACCAGGCCATTAAGGCTTTTTCATAATCAGTGTTTTTACAGAAGTGGACTCTCAGCCACTGTACAGGGGAAATATATGCTATTCTGACCAGATTTGGTTTTGCTGTCCCTGCTGGTTTCTCTTACCTTCCTGCCTTGTCTCCCAAGCCTAACTAGTTCTGGGTGAAATATACATGATGCTGTGGTAAAGAATTAGGTAAGCACCACCACACTTCAAGGACAGAGTTCAGAGGAACCGGTGTGCCTCAAAGAGGAGAAGATACACAAACAGGGAGGGAGAGTGGGAAGATAGGAGGGTACAAAGTTCTGTTTACAGTCAAAAGTTTCCTCCTTTAAGACAGGATGTTTATGGTCTGAACGCTTTAATCTCGGGGAAGGACTTCAGAGCATCCTCTCTTCATCTCACAGCACTCATGCCCCCAGCAAGGGAGGACAGAAAGAAATGATGAGAGCAAGATGAGACTGGGGGTTCCCTGGTAGTCCAGTGATTAAGGATTTGCCTTGCAATGCAAGGGACACTGGTTTGATCCCTGGTCCGGGAAGATTCCATGTGTTGCAGAGCGACTAAGTCTGTGAGCCACAACTACTGAAGCCCTCGTGCCTAGAGCCTGTGCTCACAACAAGAGAAGCCACTGCAAGGAGAAGCCTGTGCACCACAACAAGGAGCCTCTGCTTCCTGCAACTAGAGAAAGCCCATGTGCAGTAACAAAGACCCGGCATGGCCAAAAAATTAAATAAACCTTAAAAAATAAATAAAATGAGTCTGAAAGAAAGCTGTTGGTTGTTCTATACCAAGGGACTGCCAGGCACACAGGCCTGCAGTACTGCGGTAGTCAAGCCTGAGCCAGGGATGCCCAGCACACGAGGTACCCACAGCACACCTTGGAGCTTCCAGGCTGACTTAGACCATGGAGGAAGAGGTCAGGTTACCCAACTGACAGTTGCCTTAAGTTTATGTTGATACAAATGTGGACAAATTATGGAATGAAATGCAAATTTACTTTTTAAGATTAAAAAAAATAGACCACAAGACTATTTTCCACCTATGACAACAGGCTTTAATTACACTGCTGCTCCTGGGGACAGGCATCAGCTGGATTCCTCTCAAAGGGGCATTTTGGTGGGAAAGTCTGAGCCCCAGTGTTTAAGCAAAAGCCTGTGCTTTGCAGGGAAACAGAACCATGTTCCTTCTTAAAGTGCCAAGGAAGATCTGCTCAATTACCCAAGTCCAAGAAATTACTGAAGGAAGATGACTCCAATTTGCTTCCTTGTGAGGGGAAAGGGAGAAGAAAGTCAAGTAATACAACCACCCTCTGGAGCCTGAAGATAAGTGCCATCCCAAATATAAACACTTCTCACCTGGAGGTGCAGAGGTATAGGTGCTTCTGGACTCCACTTCCCTCCTTAAATAATAACTGACTATGACTATTCTCCATTTGAATGCAGAGTTCCAAAGACTAGCAAGGAGAGACAAGAAAGCCTTCCTCAGTGAGCAGTGCAAAGAAATAGAGAAAAACAATAGAATGGGAAAGACTAGACATCTCTTCAAGAAAATTAGACATACCAAGGGAACATTTCATGCAAAGATGGGCTCGATAAAGGACAGAAATGGTATGGCCCTAACAGAAGCAGAAGATATTAAGAAGAGGTGGCAAGAATACACAGAAGAACTGTACAAAGAAAAGCTTCACGACCCAGATAATCACAATGGTGTGCTCACTCACCTAGAGCCAGACATCCTGGAAATGGGAAGTCAAGTGAGCCTTAGGAAGCATCACTATGAACAAAGTTAGTGGAGGTGATGGAATTCCAGTGGAGCTATTTCAAATCCTAAAAGATGATGCCGTTAAAGTGCTGCACTCAATATGCCAGCAAATTTGGAAAACTCAGCAGTGGCCACAGGACTGGAAAAGATCAATTTTCATTCCAGTCCCAAAGAAAGGCAATGCCAAAGAATGCTCAAACTACCGCACAATTGCATTCATCTCACACGCTAGTAAAGTAATGCTCAAAATTCTCTACGCCAGGCTTCAGCAATACGTGAACCACGAACTTCCAGATGTTCAAGCTGGTTTTAGGAAAGGCAGAGGAACCAGAGATCAAATTGCCAACATCCACTGGATCGTTGAAAAGGCAAGAGAGTTCCAGAAAAACATCTATTCTGCTTTATTGACTATGCCAAAGCCTTTGACTGTGTGGACCACAATAAACTGTGGAAAATTCTAAAAGAATTGGGATGGGAATACCAGACCACCCAACCTGCCTCTTCAGAAATCTGTACTGGACATGGAACAACAGACTGGTTCCAAATAGAAAAAAGAGTACATCAAGGCTGTATACTGTCACCCTGCTTATTTAACTTATATGCAGAGTACATCATGAGAAATGCTGGGCTGGATGAAACACAAGCTGGAATTGAGAATGCCAGGAGAAATATCAATAACCTCAGATATGTAGAAGACACCACCCTTATGGCAGAAAGTGAAGGAAAACTAAAGAGCCTCTTGATGAAAGTGAAAGAGGAGAGTAAAAGAGTTGGCTTAAAGCTCAACATTCAGAAAACGAAGATCATGGTATCTGGTCCCATCACTTCATGGCAAATAGGTGGGGAAACAGTGGCTGACTTTATTTTTCTGGGCTCCAAAATCACTGCAGATGGTGATTGCAGCCATGAAATTAAAAGACACTTACTGCTTGGAAGGAAAGTTATGATCAACCTAGACAGCATATTAAAGCAGAGACATTACTTTGCCAACAAAGGTCTATCTCATCAAGGCTATGGTTTTTCCAGTAGTCATGTATGGGTGTGAGAGCTGGACTCTAAAGAAAGCTGAGTGCCAAAGCATTGATGCTTTTGAACTGTGGTGTTGGAGAAGATTCTTGAGAGTCCCCTGGACTGCAAGGAGATCCAACCAGTCCATCCTAAAGGAGATCAGTCCTGAGTGTTCACTGGAAGGACTGGTGTTGAAGCTGAATCTCGAATACTTTGGTCACCTGATGCTAAGAGCTGATTCATTTGAAAAGATCCTGATGCTGGAATAGATTGAGGGCAGGAGGAAAAGGGAACAACAGAGGATGAGATGGTTGGATGGCATCACCAACTCAATGGAGATGAGTTTGAGTAAACTCTGGGAATTGGTGGTGGACAGGGAGGCCTGGAGTGCTATGGTCCATGGAATCACGAAGAGTCGGAAACAACTGAGCGACTGAACTGAACTGATGAGCTTCAAAGGACTTCCCAGGTGGCTCCAATGGTCTAGAACTCCTACCAATTCAGGAGACGGAAGAGACACGGGTTCAATCGCTGGGCCAGGAAGATCCCCTGGAGGAAGGCATAACAAGCCACTCCAGGATTCTTGCCTGGAGAATCCCACGGACAGTGGGGCCTGGTGAGCTACGGTCCATAGGGGTGCAAGGAGTCAGACATGACTGAAGTGACTTAGCACAGCACTCAACACATATGCACTCTGAAGAGACTTAACACAGCACTCACACACATGTGCTTCAAAAGCACCCAGTTCTCCCAAAAGGCATTCTCCTCCAAAGCCTAAGAGGCACTTACTCCTGGGCTAGAGGACCTGTGTTCCCTGGTTGTCATGGAAGACACAGATATGTTTTCTGCAGATTCCGGTAAACATCTCTTACCTAAATCCAAACTTATCCATTGCTACAGAAATGTGCCGTGGCTGTGAAAAGCACCTGTAGGTGTTATGGTCGTTCATTGGGATGAGGTCCACATCGCTAAACACAAAGCAGTTGTAGTCATAGTCCTTCAAGGCCTCTTTAAAGCCAACATTGAGGAGCTTTGCACGGTTGAACATGGACTCTCCAGCCTGGTGCAGAAACAAAAAAAGTGCCATCAGATGCCATGAGGCCTTTCAGCCAAACACCCATGGGGACTGGTGACCTGTCTGCTCCACACGGCCCTTAGACCATTCCTGGGCCTCATTTTCTACCCTCACTTTACACCTCAATCCTGAATAGCATTCCCTGAACCAGCAATCCCTCTTCTAGGAGTTATCTTGTAGCACTTGCAAGTGTGCAAATGACAGGTGAACAACATGTTCACTCTTTTCACCACATGTTCACCAACGCAAAAGGCTGCAAACAATGACGTAAACATGACCAGGAAATGGCTTAAATAAACCATGATGTGTCCATATAATGGAATAGAGCTGTTTAAAAAAAAAAAAATAAGGAAGCTCTAAAAGGAAATGATGATCGAGATAGTATTGTTAGGTGAAAGGTGTTTAAACAGATGTGTTATTTATTCTTATAGTACATATAGGCTAATTGCAGGAAGGATATCAGGAAACTGGTGACAATGGGACATTTTCACTTCTACCTGCTTTTGTGTGGTTGACTAGGGTTTGATTATCATATTGTGTCCAGGTATTTGTCACTAAACCAGGCACCAGGAAATATGGCAAACTCAAGTCAGTCTCTGCCCTCCCAGTGCTCACAGTGTAGGGGGGGATCAGAGCGCTACAGGGCACAGTAGAGATAGTGTGTATGAGAGAGGAGGACACCTGCTTCAGGATGCCAACCACAGGGTCTACAAGAATTAAGTGTGCTGGTGCAAAGGTACTTCATATTTTATTTACTTCTCTTGTGTATTTTCAGTCTCCCCCCATTAGAACATAAGCTCAATGAACGCTGGAATTTTTTTTTTCTTTTTCTTCACCCATTGGAAACAGGCCTGGAACACAGCCTGGCATACAATAAGAGCTCAATAAATAACCACTGGATGGATGGATTGATGGGTGGATGGACGAGTAGACAAATGGATGGGCTTCAACATACAACGGCAGATGACAACCCTTTGAGGAGACTCCAACCTAAGGGGCCTCTCACGGGTCTCTGCTCTTACCAGTTACCAAGCCCCAGGTTAGTAAGGACAGTAACATCATCGACACAATCACGCTTCCACTTAATTCACAAGCACTTCAATATCCATACTCTCACCCTGGCTGAAATTCTCCCACCACTGTCATGAAGAAACTAAGGCCACATGAATGACTCAGCCGGTGCTGGAGCCCAACCCTCTAGAATCCTCACCTTCCAGTCTTTCTCGGGATCAACAAGATCAAGGACCTCTACTTTGGGGGAAAATGTGCCTCATGAGGGCCTACAGTATCTGTACGGTCTCTAAGGTGGGGTGCTGAACATCCTCTCTCCAGGACTCTAAGATAAGGCCCAGACACCGGCTCTCCACCAGGCTGCCTTAGTGAGGACAGAGTGCCCGGATGGTGCCCCAGCCCCCAGTGTCAGGAGGGTGACTTGGGGCCACAGACCACTTGAGAAACGTTAAGTACCAGGAAGTCAGAAAGAGCAGCCCCAAAGAGTAAATGAAACATTTTACACGAGAGCTCCTTTCTTCAGCCCATGAGAAAGCATTCTAACCATGTGTGGTAAAGGGAGAAGGCTGCACCCTGAGGTACTCAGGGTGTACTTGGGCTGCTCTGTCAGTTAAAAGAGAGGTACCATGTGTCCAACCAGAGTTGGACACAACTGAGCACGCACGCAGGCACACACGCCAGTTAAGAATCATTTAGAATTCTGCCTTCAGCTAATTCTGTGTAAGTCATGGACCAAGGGAAAAAAAAAAAAAGGACCAAAGTTTAGGAACTGCATATGAAGTTGTCGTCATTATTATTATTACAATAACACACTGCTAATATTCTCTGGGGGATCCGATACACCAGGCACAGGGAATTATTTTACAAGCATGGTGTGTCCTTTAATCATCTCAACAATCTTGTTAACAACCTTCACCCCCCAAATCTGATTTGCTTCCTTCCTCCCACACCCTTCGACCTCCTGGTAACAGAGGCCTGCATCTGGTGGCTTCCATCTTCCTCCTCCAGCCCCATAAAGATTCTCAAAGAATTAGCTTTCTCTGAACATTGTGAGATAAAATTCAGCCCTATTGAACATGTTTCCAACAAGTGAACAGGTAATGTTCCAACAAAGCCTTTTCCCAGTTGTGGAGCAGACCCCCCCAGTCACTGCCCAATGTTCCCTTCTCTTGGCCCGCTCCCCAGTAACAGGCTCAGGGTGTTGCTGGCCTTGTCTGAACCACAGGACCTGGCCTGTTGGCCATGAATGTTTGATCTAAGCAGATACCTGACTGAGACGACTCTAAGCATTTTTCTCTCGCAGGAACTAGAAATATGGAACCGTGAATGGGCACTGCTGGTGCCAACCCCAGGACCAATGGCAGTCTGGAGGAGAAACCCAAGGAGCAGACCTGTTCCACCCCTTTCCCCATGTGTGGGGTGACTGACAAGCGGGTGCATCAGTCAAGAGAAGCCAACATCCATCAGTCCAGAGGGGACAGGAGCCTGGGCCTGGTCAGTGTGCTGGCCTGGGGAAGAGTGAGGACACGTGAGGTGGGAGGCCTGGCAGAGTCTACGCTCTCCAGACACTTCATGCAGCAAACCCAGTGCCCTTCGGGCAGATCTGGGTGGCAGGGACAAATGTCTCAAGAAGTGTCAGATGGCTCTCCAAGGCATTAGAACCTTTTTCGAGAGCCCTCATTTACCCTAAACATAAGAGCAAGTAATATGTCCATTCAAAACAGAATCCTCACACACTGCTGGTGGGAATACAAAATCGTTCTGCCATCTTGGAAGACAGGCTGGAGTTCCTCACATGGATAAACAAAGAGTCACCATGTGATCCAGAAATTCTACTCCCATGTATATACTCAAGAGAAATGAAAACAGGTCCACACAAAAACTTTCAAAGTTCACAGCAGCACTGTCCAGCACTTTTTAGATAGCTAAAAAGTGGAAACAAGCCAAATGGCAATTAACTGATAAATGGACAAATAAAATGTGGTATACGCATACAATTCAACATTATTCTGCAATAAAAAGAATGAAGTACTGCTACATGCTGTAAATTGGATGAACCTTGAAAACATCATGCTAAGTGAAAGAAATCAGTCACAAAGGATCACAGATAAGACTGCACTTATTTGAAATGTCCAGAACAGGCAAATCCATAGAGACAGAATGTAGAATTGTAGCTACTAAGGCAGGAGAGAATGGAGGAATTAATTGATAGCTAAGAAGTGTAGGGGAGTTTTTTTGGCTTAATAAAAATGTTCTAAAATTGATCATGGTTGATAGATGACCAATTCTGAATATACTAAAAGCTACTACTGAATTGTATACTTTAAATAGGTATATTGTATGACATGTGATTATATTATCAAAAAAAAAAAAGAAAAGAAAAGCCTGCTCCAGAGATGGGAGAGGACCAGAGGGCTCTTTTTCTCCCTTTTTTTCATATATTGATTTTGGTCATTTATTGGGTATCTACTTTTTGCTTAGCAATAGGAATACAGAAAAAGAAAAGACACAAGCCCTGCTTTTGAGAAGTTCCAAGTTAAACAGGCAATTGTATTTTTATGGGGTGATGAGCTCTTTAGGGTGGACAGCTACCTAAAGGGGAAGGAGGGGGAAGGAGGAGAAAGGAGCTCCTTAGCCCAGCACATACAGAGAAGTAGAGGTGGAAACACAAACCCAATCATAGAAAATTAGAGAAGGCCTCGAAGAAGCTAGCCAAGTTTAGTTGGGAGGCATGAGAAGAATATTCCAAGACGAGCGAGCAGCATTTGTAAAGCCTGTGAGGAAAAGAGAACATTCAAGGAACTACAGAAATACAGACTGGGGAAGCCAGACTAAGATAAGAAGGTGGATGTGGACCAAAACATGGGGCAGGAGAGGCAGGCTGAGAACTTTGCTAAAATAATCAAGACCTTCTCTTTTTTATTCAGGCCATAGGAAGCTCTTGAGGTTTTAAATGAGCATTATGTCTTGCAAGTCCAGGAAGAATTTGTGCCCTACTTGCCAACTGAGGGCAGCAAGACCAGTCTGGAAGCTATGGCATGATTACTGGAGACTAGGCAATGATACGGGGCAAGCAGAGAATGCCTCTCCAGAAGGGCTAAGCGGGGGACTCCACTTCCCCATTTCATGCCTCACTTGTTCCCAGGCCTGTGCACTGCACCTGCGAGCAGCCTTCGTGGGGTTTCCAGGAGAGGTACCAGAATCCGGTCTAATCACCAGGCAAATCCTGTGGTTAAGGCAAGTGCAGCCTTTCCCTGATGGTAAGAGGAGACAGATGACCAACTACCGAAAGCCACAGCGCCAACTGCCCAAGTTCTCAGTTTCTAGAAGACCCACCAAACCACCCTGGCTTCCCTGGATGTCAGGCCCTCATGTGAACACCAGCACACATATCCTCTGACCATGGTGGCATGGGGGCTGACTACCTGGCCCCTCTGCCACCAAAAGACACAGCAGCAAAGAGGTTGGAAACACCAACCCTAAGCCCAGAGTCTCAAAGAATCAGAATTTCTATGGGATGGGAGAAACAATTTTGCTTCTCTACATATTCCCTACCCATCACACCACTCTTCCCCTCCACAATAGCTACAGTAACCCACAGGCTCTCGAGCCCACAGATCCAGAGGCAGGACTGCAGGCAGTGGAAATCTCTGCAGAAATACCCTTTTGCATGCTTCTCTGTGCCCCTTCAGACTGTAAGAGGAAAGACCCAGGAAGAATGAGTGGCAGACAAGCAGAGGAAGCTCTGGCCAGGCAGCCATGCAGCAGGACTGACCAGCAAGTCTCAGGAGGGTAGACAGGCTGGCTGTGAGGGGATCTCCAGAGAATTGCTGGGATTACACAAATGCTGAGTCTGTGGCGGGATAATATCCACCGACCCATTATTTCACAGCAGTTGGGTCCCTGGCTTTGAACCTTAATAATACAGGAGCCCTGAGTTTGGGCAAGGCCCTCAATAAAACCTGGATCAGAGACTTAAGCTCTTCTCCCAGTGAGTGAAGGAAAGGTGCCCTCCAGGGTCTGTTGCTGGGAGGGGGTAGTCCTCTTGTTTGCCACAGTAATTACTCACAAGAGAGGGCATGTCCTTGGCCCCTGACAGAGTAGAACACAGGTCAGAGCCATAAGGTCCCTTCAGAGAGAACAGAACTAGTAGAACAGCCAAGGACTCTGGGCAAGGTAAACACAGAAAATAATTTTAAAACTTCAGTTCTACAGCAGGATGTCTGCCTCTCTCCCGGGGCCTACGGCACTGAAGTGAGATTTTCTGCAGAAAAACACTCAGAAAATAAAGGCTTCATTTTCAAGAAAGCAATCTGGCCACTTATATTACAAACCATAGAAACGTTTACACCATTTCTGAACCCATAGTCTTGTATCTGAAAATCTAGTCTAGGGAAATGAATCTAAATATGGAAGAAGCAAGCAAAGAATAAGCCACAAACTGAAAGATGTTCATTACAGTCTTATTTACACTACTGAGAAAGTGAAAATTACCTAAATGCCTTCTAATAGAGGAATGTCTACACTAATTATGGTGGAACTACATGCTCAACTATTATGAAGGCATGGAAAGTGATGATTATGAAGACTATGAAATAACATGGGAAGATGTTGATGATATAGAATTTAAGGAAAAAAAGCAAGGTACAAAAGTATACACACATACAGTATGAGCTCAACTCCGGCTTGGTTTTAATGCAGTCTCTTTGACCTTTGCACAACAGCTGGGCTCCCACCAACCTCAGCATTTCTGAGTGAGCCCACAGGGGCCAGGGCCCTGCCTGGGAAACCCCAGGGCCCGGGATGGCACATGCTCAGGATCATTTACACCGCTTCCCCCTGTCCAGCAGCGCCTGGGCTCTGGACTGGATTTGGGGGCATGTGGACATTACCAGGGTGGCGGCAGTGGTGGCAGCAGCAGCAGCAGTCGCAGCGGTAGAAAGGTCGGCATTCCTCTCTCTCTAGGAGGTGAAGGGCACAGAAGAGGAGCAGGTGGAGAGCAAGAAGCATATCACAGAGAGGAGGTCCTCCTTCAGCTCGCTTTGCTACAAACAGGATTAACAAGGAAAAGCAAAGGGCCCCCACTAGAAGGAAAAAAAGAAAAAAGAGACAAGGATGGCTGCAAGGGAGAGATGTGAGGAAGAGAGGCAAGGGTCTGGGCTGTGGCCACCCTGGTTCCAAGGCAAAGGCACATTCCTAATAAGTGGTCAGTCCCCATCACAAAGTCACGGGGGAATGACATTTCCCAGGACAATGCCCAGGGAGGCAAATAACCAGCTCAGACAAGTACTTGTAAGTGCTGCTTCAACATGATCCCTGGAGGCTGGAGCGAGCCACAGACAGAGCAAGGGGAAACACACGCAAAGGAAACGACCAGGCACTAGGGCAGCATGTGAGCAGCGCTGGGATGCGGATATCTATAGCCATCCCACAAAAGGTCCCAGTGCCCAGAGAAAGGGGCTGGTCCTACCCCTCCCCAGCCCTACTCCTGCATACCTCAATCTGGGTGCTGACAGCTTAGGCAGGAAATGCAAGGCAGGGAGGCGGATGGCAAACAGACACAATCAAGATGGAAACCAACCCAGGGGGATGCCTCCAGCCCAGGCAGCTGTCCTCCGGAGCTTCACTCTGTCTTGCCCTCATTTAGGAATCAGCTGCCTGGCCCAGGGACAGAGGTAAGCAGCCGAGGAGGGTAACAGAGGCTCTCACTCACTGAGGGTGCCAGAGGCTGTCTCCAAACCTGCCCACTCTTGGTCTCAGACAAGCAGCTTAGAACCACCTCATGACTGTGCACAGATGAGAAGGAAGAGGGAAAAAACTCCAAAGCTGGACGGAGACTCTTCTGATGGGAGCTGGGGCCTCCGTTCAGGCCAGGTTTTACCCGTAACCATGACAACTGGGCCCGCCTCCTGGGGGTTCTGAGGCTGCTACTCCCAAGCCACTGTCCTCTTCTCGTGACCCAGTGGGACTCACGGGGGACACTGCCAAGTGGAAGTGGAGCTGCTCCTCAGTGAGGAACAGACACACGGCCAGGTGAGGCATTCCAGGGGCCGCAGGTGATTTCTGTCCTAGCTCTGCTGCCTGGCCATCGCGAGACCCCCGGCAAGCTGCTCCCCTCTGGGAGTCTTCCCTCAGCAGGAACGGTGTGGAGGAGGGGCACCCATTGCCTCACTGGGGGCTGTCAGGGTCAAAACTCAAACTTTAAGACCGTGAAAGAGGCTCAGTCCAAAAGACCATCATGTATTATGACCATCAACCACCACAGGGCTAAAGTGGGGTCTCTGCTGGGCAGGAAGCTTTGATGGGGCAGAGGGGAGAAGGCCATGCAGGTTCCCAGGGGTCATGACCTGGCCTGGAGGGGAAAGGAGGCTTCAGGTCTCAGGTTCTCACCTGCCAGAGAGCCAGGAGCAAAGGGTCCTGTCCTGAGAGCTGATGGAGCCACAGGAAGCAGCCCTGGCTCCACACCCTAACTGTGCAGCGGATGAGGCACGGAGCCTGGTGGTCAGGGAGACAAGGGAGTCAGGCCCGAGGGATGTGGGTCTCGGGGCCGCGGGGGCGGGGAAGGCCCGAACACAGGCAAACACTCCTCTCCCCTCACTAGAAAGCACTACGAGGCTTGGAAGCAGCCCAGATGGAGGAGGCAGCACGGCTCCACTCCAAGCCTTTGCAGAGCTAAGGGGAGGGCCTTCCATGGTGGCCAGAAAGAAAGCAACCAGGGGAGGGAAGGGAGGCACGCGGGATGGAGGTATTCGGTGCAGCATGAGAAGAGGCCCAGGAGGGAGCGTGTCTCAGAGATGCGCCTCACATGCGGTGGTGAGTCCAGTGCGCGTGTGAAGGAGACCTGAGAGGAAGTGGCGGCAGGTCTCAGTCCGGGTGCCAAGCTCAGGCTTCCATGCCCTTCAGACCCTCGCCTGTGGGCGAGGACATAATGGGAGTTTAGAGAGGGCATGCCATGGTCGGAGCTAGAAAAACTGAGTGAGTGCAGAGGCACCAGAAGACCTACAAACAGAATCAGAGACGGATCCTGGGCCCCGTTTCTGGGGCAAGGTGCTGCCACGGCTACTATGAACCCACTTGCATTTGTCATCCGTTTGGTAATTCCCCTGGTGGCTTATCTCACAAACATCCTGTATTTCTTATTAGAGTTAGGGCAGCCAGGTGCTGATCTGCCTTCCCTTTGCCCTTGGTGGTTTTATAGTTTCCTTTCTCAATGAAAGTATAAGGAAGTGAGGTATGCACCCCACCTCCCATCTGCTAAAATATCTAAGTGTCCTCCTCTGTACCTGCGCTGGACCTCAGGTAGGATATCTGAGCCTCAGAGTAGCACCCTTGGCTCTGAAAGGCTGGACCTGCCAGAACCCTAACAGGATGTTCAGACGCCGGCGGGTGAAGGCAGGAGGAGGGCTGGACGCTGAGAACAGACAGCAATGCTGCTGCTTCTCCGGGCTCATCAATCCTCCACCCCTCTTCTTGTGAGATGCAAGTTATTATGGTGATTGGAGGGGACTAAACGAAAAGAGAGTGGTCAACAGCTGAGGATCATGGGGCAGGAGCCACAGAAGCCCACGTAGAAGCTTACCTCTGTGGGCAGAGCTTACCCCTGTGGGCAGAGCCCGAGACACAACCCTTCTCTGAAGAAGCTGGCAGGTGGCCCACGGTCCCTAAGTTCACAACCTTCTGCTCCCATGGAGAACCCAAGAATGGGAGGGAGGGTCTAGATCCTGGTACTGAGCGGNAGGGGGAGATGATTATACTGACCAAACTAGAGGGAAAAAAAAAGAGAGATGTAAAGGTTTGAAAAATGAAAAATAAAATCTTTCCAATGCTGAGATACATATGGGAGAAGACAGGAGTTGGGGGTGTTTCTCAGCATCCTAGGGAAAGTGAGGAGGTGGGAGAAGAGAAGGCCTGCTTTCCCCCAGCGTTCAATTCACGGAATAGCTGTCACTCGAGATGGTTCTTGGAAGGCGGTTCCTCCAGTCAGATGAGCTCAGGAAACGTGCCGAGTTCCCTCTGGAGGCTGTCATGTACACCAGGACACTGAAGGCTCTGCAGGAACAAAACCTGCTTCACGTTGTCCCCAGCATCCCTCAAATGCAAGTGACCTTAGATCCCCATTTTGGAGAGCACACTTGGGGAGAAGTCCCGTCTTGGGCAGTGACCGGTGTGAGCCGGCACAGCTGTACTGCTGGTCCAAGCTGGCTTGCCTATTTATTGTTCTGCCAGCCTGGACTGGGGCAAGCAGGAGGAAATAGCTGGTGTAAGACATGTGGAAATCTGTTGTTTGAAACTTGGGTAATATCTATATAAATCCTGCCATAGGAACTTAGGACAGCAGCTAAATTTTACCAGTCCAATATATGTTTGACTTTATAATTGAACGAGGCAATCTCACATTTACCTAAAATACAAACTTTCTATACATTAACATTCTCCACTCCCGCCCCAAAGTCTTCCTTGATCAGAGTCACCTAAATTCAAACACCTGGCATCATCACTAACTCTCTTTAACACTCTTTACCCAAGTATTTTAACCTATACAGTTTATATGCCACCCAGACCACAGCTGTCTAACTTCTGTTCAGGCAGATCTGTGGGAGGCTATCAGACACCTTGATGAAACAATCTGCCACACTGTCTACAGTGTATCACTCATCTACTGATATAACTATTATCAATGAGGGAAAGGAGAGGCAGCTGGCGTGGCTTATGCTTAGTAATCCCTGCTGGCCTGGTAACTGTGGCTTCCTCTTCCAGGCGCTCAAAACCAGTGTTTTAATAACGGGCTCCTGAATCCTACCATGATCGACACGTGCACACTGGCATCAGACAAGTGTTCCTTGATGGCAGAGCTTTCTTAAAACAAATACTCGTTGGACTGAAGTGGCTTGGATTTTGCAGGGCATATACCTATTCTCTCGTACATAATACAAATGTTCTTCCATAATAAAGCCCAACTGTCTGGCTATCTTACAAGCAGATTTTCTTAGGGCCGTGGTCTGTGCCTCACTTGGCCAAGGCCCTCCAACAGCCTTGGGGGGTTTTGCCTGCCACCTGTTTTCCCACCTTGAGATTCAGTTCTTGAGATTATTAGCAAATTGTTCCCTGGAAGGGTCCTACTTGCCATAAATGAGGATGGAAGCTTCAGGACAGGTAGAACCAGGAAACTTCATCATTTCTTTAGTATCTCTCTGCTTTGTCCTGGCAATGCTCAGAAATGCCTGATGGACACATTGCTGTTTCTAGCTTTTCTTCTGGCCCAAGGAACATTCACAAAGTCCCTCAGTTTTGATGGAAGCTGTCAGCTGCCAACAATCTTTCTATTCAAACTAACTTACTACAAGAAGATCCAGTTTATCTTGACATGAAACGGACACGGGGCCTTTTAGAAATGGAAATGTATATACTCTGTCTCTTCAAAGGAATTTCAATGGAATTTAGTAGACAGATAAATCTAGATGTGTTATTCCACCTGGGAGGTTACAGTCTAAAGATGGGGATTTAAGTATTCAAGCCAAACTTGAAATACCAAAGTTAAATTCTTGGTGGGGGTAGGGAGAACTATACAGCGTTTAGCTCATTTGCACCTGAGGGTGGTATGGTAGAATTTCAAAATGCCAGATGTCTAAAAAATTACTTCTATTCCTTCACCCCTCATCACTCATGTATTTGAGTACATAAGTGCCCGCGCGCACACACACACGCACACGACATACATACATTCATGCCTTCCCTCCCTCCTTCCATCCCCCCAGACCTCACCTGGTTGATAACATAGATGCCATAGTCTAACTGCTGACGCTGCAGGATCGGGTGCAAGTAATACAGCCAGTACTTGAGGTGTTCCTGCCGGTTGCGGAATGGAATGATGATGGCCACCTTGTGAGGCGAGATGCAGTCCGTGGGGCTGTAGCGACCACCCAACTTCACCTTCGGGTTCTGCTGCTCCACAAGCTTCAGGTCCACAGGTATGTTAAACTCAATCAGCATGGGGCCGACTAGAGAGGTGGGGGAAAGGAGAAGTCATCAGGCTCCAGGACTGCCTCAGGAAGCCATCCCTGGGGAGGCAGTGTAGCCGTGGAAAAGGCTCTCAGGCCGAGCACTAGGTACCATGTCCAGCACCAGTGTGACCAACCATCTGGGAAAACCTTTCAGTCCCAGCAATCCCAGACAGCTGGTCACCCTCTGAAGCACTCTCCTATGCCCAGGACCCACTCAGACTCTTCCACTGCTCAACTGAAAAAATGGAAATGGAGTAATTCTTGCTCAGATTTCCGGACAAGCTGTTGTAAGAGAGCACGGTTGAGAAAGCACTTTCTTAGAAATCTTGACGTTGAAACTTAACTCTGCCACCTCCCAGCTGTGTGGCCTTGGACAAACAACTTACATCATCTCTCTGAACCTAACCTAGTTGGAAGGGAAGTATGCGTGTGTGTTGAGGAGCTCAGTGTTGAGGAAATCAGCCTAAAGTCAGAAGGCAGCAGCGAGTGGCATGGGTTACCCATGTCTGGGGAAGGGATGTGATGCATGAATGAAACAAACTTGATGGGGAGAGGCTGGAGGAACTGGGGAAACAGAGAAGGAACAGCCAGAAAGAACACCAAAAAAGAATGCTTAGATAAGTAGTGGATGAAGAAGGGAGGAAAAGTCAGGGGAGACTCCACAAAGATTCTGTCCTGGAAGAACATGGCTCCAAATGAGAGAATTAAGTTCCCTAGCGCCTCAGATGGCAAAGAATCCTCCTGCAATGGAGGGAAACCTGGGTTCGATCCCTGGGTTAGGAAGATCCCCTAGAGGAGGGCATGGCAACCCACTCCAATATTCTTGCCTAGAGAATCCCCATGGACAGAGGAGCCTGGCGGGCTACAGTCCATGTGGTCGCCAAGAGTCAGACACGACTGAGCGACGAAGTATAGCACATAGAAGTAAGAGAGCTGGGGCTTAGAGGAAAAACTGATGAGACCCAGATGGTGGATTCTGAGGAAGTGGCAGGTTAGGAGAGGAAAAGGTCAAAGTCAAGATCCAGATACAGGAATGAACGTCCCTGCCTCCTAAGAAACAGGTGGAGCCGAGAGAAGACTCCAAGTCTGAGGACCGCTCCTGCCACAGCACACAAGGGGAGGGCAGGAGAAAGAGGCCCAGGGACAGACAAGGGATGGTGGACAGAGTCAACATTTCAAACCAGGTCCCCAGTATTCCCGGTAGGCCAGACTTTCTCAAAGTGGATTCCAGGAAGCACTAGTCCCAGTAAGATGCTCAATGGAAAAACAGGTTCCCCTGGTCAAAGAAGTCTGGGAACCTTGCAAACTAAACCTTGCTTCTGGAAGGTCATAATGGACACCAAAAGCTCTGAGGAGCTGTGCAGTCAAGAAACCCCATTCAGTGACTTCCCTGGTGGTCCAGTGGCTAAGACTCCACGCTTCCAGTGTAGGGGGTCCCAGTTTGATCCCTGGTCTGGAAACTAGCTCCCACATGCCACAACTAAGAGCTCTCAGGATGCGACTAAAGATCCCACGTGCTGCAGTGAAGATCAAAGACTCTGGGTGCTACCTAGAGCAGCCAAACAAACTCTTTAAAAAAGGGAAAGAAACCCTATTCACTTTATCTAACCCACCACTTCCTAAACTTACTTAGCCACAGAACCATTTTATCAGTGAACACGCTCTGGGAACCATTACTCTAGCCTAACCAACTTTACCTGTGGAGCAAACCATCCACAGGAACAAAGGAAGGAAACTACACACAACAGAACAGAGGCCAGACCCTGATCTCAAGCTCAGAGCGAGTTCCCCTGAAACACGCTGGTGAGGACCGCCCGGGGGCCACTTCGGCCCTCTGGTGCCCTGCTAGCTTGTCAATGGCATGTGACTTTGTCTGAGCACCTCTCGTCTTCGTGGATCACTCACTCTCCCGAGATGCGGCAGCACAAGGAAAGGAAGCCATGACTCGCTCCTCTGGCCTGTCAGCAGGTGTGAACCTGCCGTCTCTTCTTCCTCTCGCCTCTCCTGGATCCCTGGGACTCCTCACCACTTCCCTCCCCGACATTGACCCAGTTCCATCCTCACAGGACCTGTTCCCAGTAGTCCTTTTCCTTCCGAGACACAGCTCCGATCCTACCATCTTCCTGATAAAAACCCTCCAATGGCTCTAAGGCCATGATCTTGGACCATGTAGGGTTAAGCCTCTTAGCTCCCCCTCCCTTCCCGCCCCTATAAACTGTGTCTGTGCCCACACTTTCCCCTCTGCCAGAAATGCCCTTCCCTCTTTCCTCTAATGGCACTGAGAGACCAGAATCTTCAAACTGAAGCCCCAATCTGGCCTTGTCTGTTATCTCTACTCCTTCCCACAGAGCTCAGATGGCAGACCCCCTGGGCAGAGGGGATCTTTAGGGATCAAAAGCCCTGGTCTCGGACTTCCCTTGTAGCACGGTGGATGTGGATCCACCTGCCAATGCAGGAGACGTGGGTTTGATCCCTGGTCCAGGAAGATTCCACATGCCGTGGAGCAACTAAGCCCATGCACACAACTACTGAGCCTGTGCTCTGGAACAAGAGAAACCACTGCAATGAGAAGCCCCTGCTCTCCACAACTAGAGAAAGCTCTCACGCAGCATCAAAGACCCTGTGCAACAAAACCAAAAAGCCCTGGTCCCTCCCTAGCCATGCACATGGTCTCTGGAGAAACAGAGGCCTCACAGACCAGTCCCTCCCATGACTGCCTGTTGCCTCAGCCCCAAACTCCCATGGTGCTGTAGGTCCTACACCTTAGAGCTAAGTAAGGGGTTGGCGTGACCATTTTCTTCACACTGATCATCAAAATCAAGTGAGGCAATCAGTAAAAATACGGAATCTCAGGCCTCTGCCCTAGGGAGTCTGACTCGTCAGATCTCAGGAAGGAGCCATGTAAATAACAAGCAGCCCAAGCAATTCTTTCTGGAAAAACTGGGTGGTTGGGAGCGGACAGGGCCAGCCTGTGCATCTTCACAAGCTTGGGGCCTTCAGGGAGGTAGTAGCCCTTTCCCATGAGGTCCCGCAGGCCTGGGTTACTCGACTCCCCAGTCGTGGGCACAGCCTTCTGGGAGGCCCTGATGCACAGGGCACTTGTGAAAAACAAGAAGAAAAGATCGGTGCTCGGGTTCTTCTCACTTCAGAAGGCCCCATGACATCTGCACTCCATCCACGGCCTGCCCCACCTTTGGTTCAGAAGATGCAGCTAAACATAGCTTCATTTTCGGGAACCCAAAGGGCATCTGGACTGTCACTCTACCAACTTTCTCACAACTTCTGAAACCAGCCCAGGAAAGAGGTATTTTACACGTGGGCTCCCTGGACTCCCTGGAGCAGACACCTGCAGGCTTAAAGCATCTTAATCTCGTCCCTTCGGTGGCTCTAGGAAGACAGCGGTGAGACAAGAGTTTCCTGGTCAGTAAAAGGCTGCTTGGGCCCTAGCTCAGCTCTGCCAGTGACTTGCTGGATGATCTCTGGGTGACGACCATCCACTCTCAGGATACTGGTTTCCAGTTGTAAATTCCAGGGGTTGGAACTCAAATGAACACTTACTTAACCTCATCACTTCCACCAACCACCACCACCACCTAGAGCCAACCAGCTTCTGCTCCAGAGTTCGTTCCTTCAGCAACTGATAACACTGTCCACCCAATTATGGGAGCAGATAACCTCCCTCCCCTTCCTTTAATCCCAGAGTGTGCGCGCGAGCACACACACACGAGGTATTAATAGCATGTGACTACCCATCCATGGGAACCTACTCAAGCATCAAGCCAGAGTCTTTTCTGAAGTGTTTGTTTAATGTAAACATTTCCTGTGGTGTGTCAAGGCCACTTTCAATTCGTTTCAATCAATAC
>SJYQ01002804.1:2226-41695 GCA_006410935.1 Redunca redunca
AAGAAAGGCAATGCCAAAGAATGCTCAAACTACTGCACAATTGCACTCATCTCACATGCTAGTAAAGTAATGCTCAAAATTCTCCAAGCCAGGCTTCAGCAATACATGAACCATGAACTTCCAGATGTTCAAGCTGGTTTTAGAAAAGGCAGAGGAACCAGAGATCAAATTGCCAACATCGGCTGGATCATCAAAAAAACAAGAGAGTTCCAGAAAAACATCTACTTCTGCTTTATTGACTATGCCAAAGCCTTTGACTGTGTGGATCACAATAAACTGTGGAAAATTCTGAAAGAGATGGGAATACCAGACCACCTGACCTGCCTCCTGAGAAACCTATATGCAAGTCAGGAAGCAACAGTTAGAACTGGACATGGAACAACAGGCTGGTTCCAAATAGGAAAAGGAGTGTGTGAAGGCTGTATATTGTCACCCTGCTTATTTAACTTACATGCAGAGTACATCATGAGAAACGCTGGGCTGGAAGAAACACAAGCTGGAATCAAGATTGCCAGGAGAAATATCAATAACCTCAGATATGCAAATGACACCACCCTTATAAGAGGAACTAAAAAGCTTCTTGATGAAAGTGAAAGAGGAGAGTGAAACACTTGGCTTAAAGCTCAACATTCAGAAAACGAAGATCACGGCATCTGGTCCCATCATTTCATGGGAAATAGGTGGGGAAACAGTGGAAACAGTGTCAGACTTTATTTTTGGGGGCTCCAAAATCACTGCAGATGGTGATTGCAGCCAGGATATTAAAAGACGCTTACTCCTTAGAAGGAAATTTATTACCAACCTAGATAGCATATTCAAAAGCAGAGACATTACTTTGCCAACAAAGGTCTGTCTAGTCAAGGCTATGGTTTTTCAGTGGTCATGTACGGATATGAGAGTTGGACTGTGAAGAAGGCTGAGCGCTGAAGAATCGATGCTTTTGAACTGTGGTGTTGGAGAAGACCTTGAGAGTCCCTTGGACTGCAAGGAGATCCAACCAGTCCATTCTAAATGAGATCAGCCCTGGGTGTTCTTTGGAAGGAATGATTCTAAAGCTGAAACTCCAGTACTTTGGCCACCTCATGTGAAGAGATGACTCATTGGAAAAGACGCTGATGCTGGGAGGGATTGGGGGCAGGAGGAGAAGGGGATGACAGAGGATGAGATGGCTGGATGTCATCACCGACTTGATGGACGTGAGTTTGAATGAACTCCGGGCATTGCTGATGGTCAGGGAGGCCTGGTGTGCTGCAGTTCATGGGGTCACAAAGAGTCAGACACGACTGAGTGACTGAACTGACTGAACTGATGTATAAGAGAGATTACTAACGAGAACCTACTGCAGAGCACAGGGAGCTCTATTCAGCGCTCTGGGGTGACCTATCTAGGAAAGAGATCCAAAAAAAGAGAGGATGTTTGTATACATGTGGCTGATTCACTTTGCACTATGGCAGAAACTGACACAGCAGCGTAAAGCAACTACATTTTTAAAAATACCTTTAAAAATTCAGACAAAAAAATCAGAGAAAGGTAAATATAATATCACTTACATGTGAAATCTAAAATGAGATACAAATGAACTTATTTACAAAACAAAAACAGTCTCACAGACATAGACAATGATTTTATGGTTACCATAAGGGGAAAGGAGATGGGAGAGGGATGAATTAGGAGTTTGGGCTTAGCAGATATAAACTACTATATAAAAGTAGATAAATGAGTTCCTACTGGAGAGCACAGGAAACTATATTCAATATCCTATAATAACCTATAATGAAGAAGAATGCGTATGTATGTATATGCATGCTAAGTCACTCTAGTTATGTCCAACTCTGAGCAATCCTGTGGACTGTAGACTGCCTCGTTCCTCTGTCCATGGAATTCTTCAGGCAAGAATACTGGAGTGGGTTTCCATGCCCTCCTCCAGGGGATCTCCCCAACCCAGGGATTGAAACCAAGCTTCTTAAGTCTCCTGCACTGGCAGGCAGGTTCTTTGCCGCTAGCACGACCTGGGGAGCTAATTTGCTGTACACCAGAAATTAAGAACATTATAAATCAACTGTAGATAAATAAAATATTAAAATATAAAAATCTAGGAGATTCAAGTCATTGTTAAATTCTGTCACTGGAGGTATGCAAGCAATGATTAGGAGGCCAACACGCGGTACGTGGTGGGCTCTAGTACAGGCTCTGCCGAAATCGGTAGCTGTTTGAATTTGGACCAATCCCTTCCCACTCTGGGCCCCAGTTTTCTCGACTATCATCTGAAGACAAGGGAGTCATCTAAGGGAGGCAGTGTGCCCTCAGACACTGAAGTGTCCCAGCGGCCTGCATTAGCCCTCCAGGGGATGGATGAGGGCAGCAAATCTTCCATGGCTTAGCTGATGTCATGCCTTCCAAATCACCATTGATGAAATTGACCAGGAGAAAGCTATGTCAACTCTCCTCCTAATACAGCTTCCAGTAATAAATTTGGAGATATCTCCAGTAATGGGCGTGAGCTCACTTTACTGGACCTGTTTTTCTCAGAATAGCTTTATGGAGAACCGCTCCTCACAAACAGATGCCTGCTTTTATCACGCCATATATCAGTCAGTGAATGACTGTGAAATCCCCGCCTTACTGTGCCAGCCAAATGGATAAACAGAAAAATATAATCATCTCTCAGCCAAATCACCACTGGCATTTATATTGCTTAAGGCAGAGAGGGACCACATGCTTGCATATTGTTTCAGGGCCCATTCATTCATCCATCAGTCATCTTCTTGTATATTCCCTCCCTCCAGATGGTGTACCTGTGAGGCTGGGATGCAATGTTCCCGGGGGTGTGAAGGAAAAAAGGATGCATGGATGAATGAGCCTTGAACCAACTCCTCAATGGGTTTATAACAGCAGAAAGGATAAGAAGTGCATGAGAGAGTGTTTATTTTGTCCTTTGGCCAAGTCATTTTCATATTGTTTGATATCTACTTATTTATCTATTTATTCATCTGGAAATCTATAACTCTTTTAGGGCAAGGATAACGACTTATTCTCCTCTGCTGTCCTCATCTGAGTTGGCTGTCTCTAACTTCCCTACCAGAACACTTCTCAGCTGGGTGATGAATCAAGCCTATTCTTCTGGTGGTCCATGAGACACAAAGAGGGCACAAGCTCAGCCTGTCCTGTTCAACTTTGTATTCATTCATTTATTCAACAAAGAGCGATAGAACTCCTAGCATGTATAAGGTACTTTCCTACATGTGAAATGTTCAGCAATAAATCAAAACCTAATATTCCAGTGACAGAATCAAAAGATACATGAATAGAAAAAAAATATACAGTGAGTCTCTGGACAATAGGCATTATGGATGAGCAGAGTCAACGTGGGAGGTAATTGCAATTTTACATTATATAGTGGGATGTGTCCTGACTGAGGAAGGCACGTATAAGTGAAAATTGAAGCAGGAAGAAGAAAAGCCAGGTTTGTTTAGGAGAAAGATCATCCTGGGCAGAAGGAGGAGCAGAGACAAAACACAGACGTGAGGACATGTTCAAGAAGAGGAAAGAGGTTAAGGAGGTAGATGCAAGTGAGGGAGGGATAGAACGGACTGAAGGCTCATTTTATGAGGGGCTTTAAAGGCCATTCAAAGCCATAGGCTTTTACTGTTTTTCCCCACACTGCGCAGTATGTGGAACTTCCCCTACAAGGGATTGAACCCGTACCCTCTGCAGTAAAAGCACAGAGTCTCAACCACTGGACTGCAAGGGAAGCCCCATGGGCTTTTACCTGGAATGAGATCCCTTCATCACAGCACTATTATTGGAGCTCAAAATATGTGTTGAATAAATGCTGAATCATATTCTTGTTGCAGAAATAGGAGCCAGAGTACCTGGGTTCTATATCCAGTTCCCAACATTCAGTGTGATCTTTCTTTGTGCTGGGCAGGTAAGGGTGTTGCAGTTGTATGGACATTCAAAGACCCAAACTTTGCATTTTTAGAGCTATAACATTGCAACCAGCCAAGAGGACTGGAGTTCAGAAGACTGAGTGATGAAATCATCATGGAATCAGTGCAAGGGTCCATCCGAGAGGTAACACTGAGTTTAGGTTTCGGAAGAAAGGTGAGAATTAGGCAGAGAGGATGAAGACAGAGACATCCCCGGCAGAAGGGATGGCAGTCAGAAACGCATAAAGGATGGAGGACACATTCAGTGGACATGGAGCAGTCAGTATTGCTGGAGCAAAGGACAGGGAAGGGAGAGAAAAAGGTGGACATGATGCATGGCCCCTGGCTTGGGGGTCAGATAACAAAACTCTTGAGTACTCAGTTTAAGCGTCAGTAGGGAAAGAAGAACCATGGCTGATTCTGGAATGAGTAAGTGGCAAGAAGCAAGAAATTAATAGCAATGCCTTTGATCTAAGAAGCAAGGCAGGAACCAGTCAGCGGGTTGTTGATGCGGCCAGATCTAGGCTTCTGGCGGCAACAGCAGGGAAACTGAGTGGAGGGAACACAGGAAATACAGAGGAAGGCAAATCCCTATGGTTACAAGTATCAATACTTTGTTCGGGGCAAAGGAATTTTCCCAGCCCACATTCTCTGTAGGTTTTCCCAATATTTGTTTGTGTTCAAATATTCATCAGCATGACTCGTTCATTTCCTCTTTTTTCTTAGGGAAGTGATTTAGAATATTTCGAAAACTCCTACACTTTCAGAAGTGCACATTAAATGTGTGCTGTGGCTCAAGCTGATCCTTCTTAAATGCAAACTCCAGGCAAGGATTATTCAAAAGTGGCTGGAATGCGAGCATTTATCGGAAAGGCCCGGGGAAGTGCAAATATCAAGGCAACTGAAAGGTGTTTTCAGATGTTAAATTACAATTGATTCGTGCCACACAGGAAAGAAGAGGTGCTTCCTAAGGCATGTCACTCAGGAGGAGCTGTGTCATACGGAAGTGAAAAGCAAGAGGTTTGGAAACAACCTGGGTTCAAGTCTCAGTGGCTGCACTGACTAGCTGTAAGACTTTGGACAAGTCCATTACCCCTTCCATTAGCTGATAAGTGAGAACTATCCCTAAAGAGGTGTGGCACACTCTGCTGGGTCCACACGCCACCTCTATGACCAACCACAATCTGGGTGGGCCACGTATACAGAGACATACGTTAATTACTGTGACTAACAAATGCAGTGTGCTGGGTGGGATATGATCTCATTCATGGCGGCGTGAAGGGCACTGCTGTGAGCACCTACATGTGTGCAGTGAGCCAGGCTACTCTGCTGGCTTAAACCTTGCAAGGCAGGAGGGCTGATTCGAGGATACACGGCTGGTAGGTGGCACAGCTGGGAGACGAAACCCCATCAAGCTGTGGCCTCTACACTAAGTCCTACCTTGATAATCACCTGGTTCAAACTCTTGGCTGCACAGAGGAAAGAGACATTGTAAGCGATCCCATGATTTGTCCTAAATCCCAGAGCTAGCTAGTGATAGACCTGGAAACTGTATCTGGGGTGTCTGATTGACAGATGAGGACTCCTTCCATCCCAAACCGTCTCTCCCTTCCATGTTCCCTCCAAAACAATCCGTCAGCTCTCTGCATTTACTAAAAGTCAGGGCATAGCTGAAGAATCCGCTTCTCTCCCTGCATACTCATTTTCCCCAAAACAGCTCCTGGGTGCTCATCCATGACTTCAGTGTGAACTTCAAGTGCTGCTGGTGTCAAGAACAGGGAGGCGCCTCCGCAGCTCCCCAGAGCTGCCACCGGACATGACTCACCAACAATAACATCCTTCCTGCCACGCTGAGTGCCACCTCTTACTTTCCACCTGAGGCCTGGACTTTTCCTGGGTAGGGTTTCCTGGTTAGACCAACTGTGTGCACTGTGTGGGATGGGGGAAGGCAGTTAAAATAACCATGCCACAAAAGGTGACTTCTGAGCTTGGTCTTCTGACGTAAGGCATCTCCTCATTCTTTTGTATTGAAAACCATGCTCTGTCCGGAAAAAACCTCCAGAGAGTGGGGTTGCTAAGTTGTGGGAGTAATTAACCTTTCCAGAATTAACCTAGGGCCAGAAAACGCCTTGTTGGGGGCCTGGCATATGATACATCTCTCTTAAATTAGAAGTCCAGCCTCCGAAACTCCAGTCAGTGATGTTCCTCTTCAACCTGCTCTGGTCAGACCACATCGAGAGTGTGGCATTTCATTTCAAACACTGCATTTATTTTTCAAAATGAAAGTATATGTATTGATTACTTCGTAATATAAGAAGTAATTTGTGCTTATTTTAAAACCTTTAAGGAGTACTAAAATACATAAAGCAGAGGCTAAAAGTCTATCACCCATAATTCTATTCCAGAAACAACCACAATTAATGGATGGGACTTACAGACTTTTTTTTCTGTGTGTATGTTCGCGAGTATTTCCCCCACCTTAGGAAAATAAGATTACACTAGTGTATGTAATGAATTGCATAAACTATTTTTACGTAAACTATTTTTGGCTTTCAAAGAGGTTGTGTTCTCCCTTCTAAGTCAAAGTTTATAAATTTACTTTCTCATCTGTTTCATAGAATCATTGGTTTATTGTTTTTTACCCATTTGCTACTTATTCATTTTTCAATAATGTTTATTGAGAAGCTATTATGTGCCACACACTCGAGTAGGCTACTGATTGATGCTGTTGCTTTTCTTTGTATATATAAATTCAAACTTTATTATTTGCTCAATGTGGGAAATATTCAAATCACAAAATTGAGGAAAATCAACTTTGTTTTATGTAAACTATAAAATACCAACCAAAGTCAAGTCGTGTTTGATAAAATGAACAGTTTTAAATTAGAAGCCAATATAAATTGTCTGTCTCCCAGAGAAGCACTGGATATATAATAACTTTTAGTTACTTTGTCTTTTATTAACAATGTTTGGGCATATTAATTTTATATTTTTAATGCTATTTTTAAAGCAACAGTGGAGGTAAGAATATATCCTTTGCCCTTGAAAATAGTTTTAACATTGTCTTGTTTAGTCACTGTTGCATGTCAGATTCTTTTGCGACCCCATGGACATAGCCTGCCAGGCTCCTCTATCCGTGGGATTTCCCAGGCAGGAATACTGGAGTGAGTTGCCATTGCCTTCTCCATGTTGCTTTTCACTGTAGGGAAACATATGTAACATCAAGTTTCTATTGTGATCATTTGTACAGGTACAGTTCGCTGGCACGGTGCACACAGGCACTGCAGTGTGACCATCATCACCATCCAGCTCCAGAAGTTTTCATCTTCCTCAACCAGAACTCTGCACCCGTTGAACAATAACTCCTCCCTCTCCCTTTCCCTGGCCTCTGGCAACCATTGTTCTGTTTTCTGTCTCTATGAATTTGACTACTCTCGTGAGTGAGATCATACAATATTTGTCCTTTGGAGTCTGGCTCATTTTACTTAGCATGAGGTTTCAAGGTTCCGTCCTGTTGTAGCATGCATCAGAATTTCTTTCCTTTTTAAGGATGAACGGCAGTTCACTATATGCATATACTACCTATTGTTAATCCATTCATTTGCTGATGGACATGTGGGTCGCTTCCCCCTTTTGGCTGTGGTGAATAATGCTGCTGTGTACACAAATGTACAAATATCTGCTTGAGTCTGCTTTCAGTTCTTTGGGGGTATAACTGGAAGTGGAGTCGCTGGGTCATAATTCTACGTCTAATTTTTGGAAGAATACCGCAGTTTTCTACAGTAGCTATGCCAGCAGTGTGCCAGAATTCCAACATATAAGAGCTATTGGAATGGGTATGCTGTAGTATCTCATTGTGGTTTTGATTTGCATTTCCTTGATGATTAGAAATTGAGGTTCTTTTCATGTGCTCACTGGCCCTTCGTATACCATACTTGAACAAATGTCTACTCAAGACCTTTGCCTGTTTTTAAACTAAGTTGTTTATTTTTTGGTTCAGTTGTGAGAACTCCACTTGTAAGATATATGATTTGCAAATACTTTCTCCCACTCTGTGGATGGTCTTTCGCTCTGTCATAGTGTCTTTTGAAGCACACTTAAAAAAAAAAGTCTGATGAGGTACAATGTATCTTTTTTCAGATTGAGTTTTAAATAAAACAGGTCTATGCCTTTATAAAATGTGCATTCTAGTGGAGGAGACATAAATTCAAAAATTAATTACATGAGTCCATAGATACTGTGTGGTCATTAAAGGTAGTTCTACAAGTGCATAGGCCAAGCTTATCAAACCAACCTATTTGGTGAGAAAAGACTTCCTGAAGACCTGAATAACCAGGAGTTAGGTAGGCAAGAATAAACAGGAGTTGTTGTTGGGGGAGAGCCTTCTGGAATAAACACACAGATGTGCGAAAGTCCTCAGGGAGGCAAAAGAAATTGGAAAGGCTGCCAAAGCTGGATGAGGCAGAGTAGAATAGACTGGGAACACATCAGACAGGGTGTTGAAGGCCATGCATTTATAATCAGGGCCAATCTGTTGCAAGCGTTTGAAAAAAATGCCATAATTCTCATTTGAATAAGAAAATGTACTTGGGACAGGAGTGAGGGGTGGGGCTTGGGGCTATCAAGGGATGTTTTTTGTTCCTATTAAAAAAGAAAAATAGAAGTAACACTAGCTTTGGTGATAATTAGATGCAGAGTCTAAAGTCATGAGGCACAAACTCTCCTTCAGCTCCCAGGTCTGTTTTCCTCTCTATTTATTCTATTTTATACACATTATCTCACCCTGCAGACAGACTCTTTCCAGGTGTTAGGGATTGAGAGGTTTTGGCTATTGAGAGGTTTGGCCATTTGGAGAGAGACACCAGACATCTCTGCAGCAATAGATTCCGAAGAAAAGGGAGAGCTTTACAGAGGGCACATAAGCTTCTGTGGCTTTTCTCTGGCTGGTACTTGACCTTCCACCTCCGTGTTGGCAACAGTATCACCTTAGAACCTATTATGAACCCGAATTCTCAGGCCTCACCCCAAGCCAACTGAATCGGAAACTCTGAGATGAGCCCAGCAATCTGTTTTTATAAGCCTTCCAGGTAATTCTGATCCACCCTCAATTTTGAAAACCACTGCCTCAGACAAGTCATTGTGACTAAGGAGATGGATACAATGACTGATTGCTTCTTAGTCATATGCTCATGCCGCTGGCCTGGAGGGCAGGGTCCTGAATTTTGATAGAGCCACCGTAACCTCTTGAAGTATTTGGTGTGGAGGTGTTTTTCAAAGGCAAAGGTGGGGAGTGCAGACTGCTATTATCGGAGCTGAGGAAGGACACTGCACAGAAAGAAATCTCAGGGACACACTGAAACCTCAGATGCCCAGAGCACCATGGCAAATATCTGGGAATTTATTTGAAAGCAAGAGGACGCCACTGAAAAGTTTTCAGCAGGAGAAATATTCAATCAAATAAGCATTCCGATGATCATAATGGCTGCCCTGTGTCCTTCTGACAGGGCACCCAGGTGGCGACATACAGAGAGGAGTCAGGAGGCCAGTGCCATTGGGCAGAAGTGATTATGGAAAAGTAAAGAGGTGAGAAATGCTTAGGAAGTGGATTCAACAGCACTCAGGGACCCACTGAACCTGGGATGTGAAGGTGGGGGACCCCAGGGTCTGGCTGATTCCACCACAAGGCCTATGTACTCCATCTCTTGTGCCACGAAATTCTCTTCTCTGCTCTTTACTTGGCAAAATGCTACTCCCCCATCAGATTACAGTCTAAGTGTCTCTTCTCCAGGGAAATGTGATCCTCCAGCCTCTCTCCTAATGCTGTTTAATTTTCCTCCATAACACTTATCACAGCTTATAATACTATATTCATTCACACAATTATCTCTTTAATATTTTAGCTCCTCTAAAATTCTCTATCACCCCGGAAAGCAGGAGCTGCTTCCTCCCAAGAGACAGGAAAGCCAAGTCATTAAGTAAACAGACTCTGGAGCCAGACCGCTTGGGTTCAAGTCCTAGCCCTCTAGTGGCAAGCTGTGTGACTCTATGCAAGTTACTCAACTTCTCTGTGCCTCAGCTCCCTCACCTGTTAAAGGTGTGGACTACTGGTCCTACTTCCTGGGATGGCCAAGCGGGATCTATGGGGTTATGTGTGCAAAGCCTTGAGAAGAGCTTTACATAGGCACCAGCTCAGCTGCAGCGCCCTGGACTGTTCTCTTTATTGCCCTTGCCACCTCTCCCAGTGTCTGGTAGGTACCCAATAGGTATCTTAAAAGGGATGAAAAGCCAATGAGGACCTTTTAGGGAGTAACCGTGTGAAGGTGGGTGCTGAGAATCGAGCAGAGAGAGCACTGTAAGGTGAGCACAGTGAGGAGGGCAGGCAAGATGCTGCATTTATGTTCAATATTCCCAATGCTATCTGCCTCAGAGAGCATCAGAGAAGGACGTCGAGGAGCAGATGGAAATGAGTGTAAGGCATAGCCTAGAGGTGTTGTATTTAGTATCCTAGCACTGTCATAACAAAGTACAAAAACCTGGGTAGCTTAAAACAACCGAAATTTCCTGTCTCCCCCAGTTCCAGGGGCTGGGATCCTAAAAGCAAGGAGTTGACATGGTTGAGCTCCATCAGAAGGCTCTAGGAGGGAATCCATCCTGCCACCTCCAGCTTCTGGTGGCCCCAGGCATTCCGTGGCATGTGCCAGCATCACTCCGGCCTCAGCTTCTTTCTTTTCATAGGCATCTTCTACTTATGTCCAAAATTTCCTCTTCTCTTAAGAACACGAGTCATACTTGATTAAGGGTCCGCTCCGTTCCAGTATGACCTCATCTTAACTAATTACATCTGCAAAATCCTATTTCCAAATGAATTCACATTCTGAGAATGTGAAGCTTGAGCTAAGGCTTCAACATATCTTTCTTGGGGATGCAGTTCAACCTGAAGAGGGCAGAAGTCCATTTGGGGAAGAAGCATTGGATGTTTCTTGGGGACATGATATCAGAGATAAGATTAGCCTAGTAGTTAAGAGCAGAAGTTATGGAGTTAGTGTTCAGTAAGTGGTATCTGTTAGCTAAGCTTTTCTACAGAGAGGCTCTAGCATGATAAAGAAAGAAGAGCAAGGAATACATCCTTAACCAAGAGGAATTACCCTGTTTTAGGTTAGAAATGACACAAGAGAGCAACTGGAATGACAAAAATAGTAGAAATTATTTCCTGGTGTTTAGGGTGCGTATTTATCCATATAATTTAGCCCTGTTCCTAGCCTAGGGCAGGTGACTCAATGTGGCTTTGTTGACTAAGTTAAATGAGTATGAAGGACACTTTTAGCCATCGAAGAGAAGTATTCAGGGTAGGTAGGTCAAGAAAGAAGGCTAAAAGCTACCTAGAGATCTCTGAAAGGCTCTCCTTCGGCGGAAAAATTATACCAACCCTCCCGTGAATACAGGGCTACGACTGGAGGATGGACATGTCAAGGAGAACCATTGTCCACTCAATACTGGAAAACAGAAGCTGAAGGCTCAAGCATATGAAGGGTCCAGTATCAAGGCCCACTCCTTGATGCCTGCAAGCAGAGATGAACAGCACAAGCCACATCATTTGTAGAAGGTGTCTTTGCATGGGGCAGATGGCTAGATCAGAGTTTTGTTGAGTTTCTTTCCACCTATGATTTCAATTTGACAAAGAGGCCAATAAATAAGAGACATTTATTAGATGTGAGGAACGTAACAGAAGCTATTTAAGAAAAGGCATCCAATATGAAAATTCCTTCCTCTCTCATTTAGTTTTAAACCTAACTCTATTTCTGAAGGTCAAAGGTACCAGCTATTGATTTCATGTTACCCTTTATCTCTTTTATGCTAGACTTTGAAAGGGAGGGGACAAGCAGTCTTTGAGAAGCTCCTCTGGACCAAAACAATAATCCTCAATTCTTCAAGTAAATGTGAATGTCATGTCAATGTCTTTTAATGGAAGAGACTTTAGACAAGGCATAAGTTATGGACCATCTGGTGTTCATTCATGAGGTAATGTCTGTAATTTTCAAAACTATAATGGACAATTTGGGAGAGGCAATGACAAGATCAAAGAAAGATAGCAGGGGGGTCCCATACTTTAAAAGCCCTTTTCAAGTGAATTCTAGAATGTGCCATTCAGATCCCTCTTGGGGAATGAGAAACTTGTTCTCTCAGCCATTGGGAATGATTTTGACCAAGAGCTCTCAGTTTTCATTCCCCTCTAGGAACTGTCTCAGTAGACCAAGGCCACCTTGACCAGGAGTGTCCCTCCTTCCTAGGGCAGTCCTCATCCAATGACTAATCAAGGAAGGTATAAATAGGCCTGACCCTCTACTTTTGTCAAAAGGCCTCTCTGAAGGCCCATCTCAGCTTCAAAGCTCTCCCTGGATTTGACTGACACTTTTAGTGGACTTCATCTCAGCCCACTTCACCTTCTGTTCCATCTTGCATTCCCTCCTGAAGACGTTGATTCTGAAAGTATGACCTAGTAGGCCTTCTGCATGCCCATCTATCTCCAAGTCTACTCACAAACCAACATGCTCCGCTTTCTTTGACCCTTTGCCTGCTTTCAGTATCACCTCATTTTTTCTTTTTTGCTAATCTTCACAGCAAAACTCAAAATACCACTCATATTCTTTATTCACCCATGCATCAATAGCCATTCAGACTGTTTCCATATATTTTCTATTGTGAACAGTGCTGCAATGGAGAGGGAGTGTAAATATGTCTTTGAGATCCTGGTTGCAGTCATTTTGTATAAAAACCTGGGAATAGGGTTGCTATTTCTATTATATTACAATATATAATATTTCTATCTTTAATTCTTGGAGGGCCCCCATATGGTTTTATGCAGCGTCTGCACCATTTTACTTCAACCTCGAGCCTATAAGTGAACACCACTTTATTATACACTCAGCATTCTGCAAAGAGGGTAGGTCTCATCTTAAGTGTTCTTACTACCCACATTCACTAATTTCGCTTCCTCACCTGCCCTTCTCTCTTGGACACATTCCCGTTAGACTTGGTTCTTAGTACTCCACACAAAGGATTCTTGGTAAGCACACGCCAGTTCATCTTGCCAAGTCCAGGGGTCAGGTTGCAGTGCTCATCTTAGTTCACCCTCAGCAACGTGTCATTGTTAAACACTCCCTTCATTGACAATGTCTTTGCTTGGCTTCTAGGACCTAAGGTTTACCTGGTTTTCCTCTCTTCACGTTCTTTTCAGTGTTTTTTGCTGGATCACCCTTACCCTCCCAACTTTTATCCTTGACCTTCTTTTTCTTTTTACCTATATTTATTCCCTAGGTCAGGGATCAACAAGGTTTTTCTATAAAGGGGCATACTGTAAATATTTTAGGTTTGGGGGCCATGTGTCCTCTGCTTACTGCTTAACTTTGCCATTGTAGCATGAAAGTAGCCACAGATATTACACAAAAAAGTGAGAAAGGTCGTGTCTCCAAAAAATCTTTTTACAAAAAATATGCAGTTGCTAGGTTTGTCCCACAGGCTACAGTTTGCTAACCCCTATTCTAGATAATCTCTTGTGGTCCCCTAGCTTTCAATATCATGTCTAAACTAAGTTTCAGATTCACATATCTAAATTGTCACTTGACACCTCCTCTCAAAAGTAATGTGCTGTGGGAGAGGGAGAGGGTGGGATGATTTGGGAGAATGGCATCGAAACATGTATGATATCATATAAGAAATGAATCACCAGTCCAGGCTCGATGCAGGATATGGGATGCTTGGGGCTGGTGCACTGGGATGACCCAGAAGGATGGTATAGGGAGGGAGGAGGGAGGAGGGTTCAGGATGGGGAACACGTGTACAACAGTGGCAGATTCATGTTGATGTATGGCAAAACCAACACAATATTGTAAAGTAAAAAAAATAATAATAAATAAATGATAAATGGTTAAAAAAAAGGAAAGTGGAAAAAAAGTAATGTGTACTAGAAGAAATCTCTATGTTTTACCCATTTATTCCCCTACAATCTATTTTTCTTCCAGTCTTTTTTATACAATCAAATGGCATTGCTCTTCACAACATACTCATGCCATCTCATTAGCCTCTTCTTTCATTGCCAACCAAGTTTAAGACACAAATTTCTTCCACCTAGATAATTTCAGTCAGTTTCAACAGACCTTTAAGCTTTACTTCTGATCCCCTTATAGTCTTTCTTTATATGATGGCAAAAGAACACTTTCAAAATTAACATTAAAATTACATCTTGTCATTTTGCTACTTGATACTGTCCAGTGGCTTTCCATCTCATTCAAGATAAGTTTCAAACTTTCTACCAAGACTCAGAAGGTCCTAAATGATCTGGTCTTTCCTCACCATTGTGGCTTTGTGGTCTATCATGCTTTTTCTTGCAACCTAAATTTCTATGTGAAAATTATCCATAAATTCCATTTGTTGTGAAAAAAGTTTTAGACATACATGGTCTTCTCCTATTCTTTTTTTTCCCAAGAGTTAGAGGATATGCTCTCAAAAAACCTGAGGGAGTAAAGCAAGGAAGAGGAAGGCAAAAATCCAAGAAGACTTGGACAGGAAATGGGAGAGGAGAGGGAAAGGGAAGCAATAGAATAATGAAGGTGGAAAGTCTCGGGAGGACAGATAAAAGACCTGGGAAACAGGCATTCCACATAGGAGCTGAGGGACAGAGAACACAAGAAGCGTTATACTCAAGTTAAAAACAACCCCCCCGAACAGAAACTAGAACTGATTGCACTAAGTACTATTGTTCACATTGAAAGGGGCTTTGCAGTTCTGTTGAAAATACAGACTAACATAATGGCAGGCACTTTAGAAACATAAACATATTAGAAATTAAGCAAGTTAAAAAAGGAGGAAATTATCAACTCCAATAAAAACAAAAAACTATCCAAGAGCAGAAATGTAATCACAGTGTAAAAACTGGTGGCTCAGCTGGGACAATAATTCTCTAACTATGACTCTTGAGAGTCCCCTGGACTGCAAGGAGATCCAACCAGCCCATCCTAAAAGAAATCAGTCCTGAGTATTCATTGGAGGGACTGATGCTGAAGGTGAAGCTCCAATATTTTGGCCACCTGATGCGAAGAGCTGACTCATTGGAAAAGACCCTGATGCTGGGGAAGATTGAGGGCAGGAGGAGAAGTGGACGGCAGAGGAGGAGATGGTTGGATGGTATCATTGACTCAAGGGACATGGGTTTGGATAAACCCTGGGAGTTGGTGATGGACAGGGAGGCCCGGCATGCTGTGGTTCATGGGGTCTCAAAGAGTTGGACATGACTGAGCAGATGAACTGACTGACTGACTGATACAACTGTATAGGTATGAATGTGATTTTAACCTCTACAGTGAAGTTTAATGCAGTGGCAAGATCTTTAAAATGTAAGTATACCAGGGGGACCCAGTAGAGTATTTTAGGTATTATTGTGATATACTTGGAAGGTCATGATTAGAGTATGTGTGTGAATGTGTTTGTATATGGAATTATTAAAAAAATATAAATTTTTATCTTTGATAAGAAAGATAAGATTTTTTTAAATTTTTGTAACCATAAAATAATCCAAATTAAAAAAAGATAATGTTTAAAGGTGTCTGCCCTTTTAACAATGATAATCTAGGGTATAAAAGGGAATCATTGCCTATGTATCTCCTTCTAAAATGTTTTGGTCTTTGTAAAATATGTAATATATACTTTCAGTAATTTCTAAATTAATTAAAGGAGAATAGAATAAATCAATAAAATAATTCTGATTTCTTATAGACCAGGCTAAATTTTCCTCCCCCATCAACCTTTTAAAATAAAAGTTAAATTGCAGAACATAAGAAGTACCTAGTACATAGTTAGCCTTCATAAATACACAGCTATTCCCTCATCATAACAAACAAGGGGTAAAATTCCAAGTTGGAATTTTAGTTTGGTTCATAGCATTTAGTTTGGCTATAAAAGCAAATTAGTTTACAAAAATGCTTGTTTTCATAAAAGCGTTGCTAGACTTTAGGAAGGGCAATAGTTCTTCTGCCAGCTTCAATAAAATGGTGACTAAACAAACCGTAGACACTCCCCTCCCCATCCTCAGTCATCATCTCTCTAGCCATCCATCATTTAGTGCGCTGCTGAGAACCCTGCAGGAGTTCAGAAAACAATTGCCAACTGACTGTCTTGCTAGGATGAGCTATGGCACTGCTAGAGAGAAGGAAGTGAAATTGATTTGTACAAGGCCAACTTTTACAAAGCACAATTCCATTGGGTTAGTTACAACTATTCAATTTCCCAAAGAAAAATAAAGGCCTTACTAAGTAACAGATTACACTTTCAAAGGAGGAAAAAAAAATCTAGCTTTTAGATGGTAATATGAGTTTGCTTTATTTTATACATTTACAGAGAGAGGCTGTGTTTTCCTAAGATACTGTATTCTGCTTCAGAAATATGTAACTTCTCTGATGGAATTTAGTCTTTCATGAACTAAAGCCATTTTCTCTTTTTCTTCTGGAACTGGTTGACACTAAAGCCATTTATGACTCATCAAAACATGATAGCTTGTGACTCTTGCTCATTGAAGCCCATATGTCTGAGAAACACAGTCTTCCTAATATGCACATTTCGGTTGTTTCTGTTACAGCTGATCCTCTCTATTAAACCCAAGGATCAAAGGCTGTGGGTGGCCTTGCTTTAATCCTTGTGTTTCTAAGAAATGAAGTAGGGAGGACTACTTGCATCCTCAGTCATGATAGGAACGACCTGCCCTTAGGAACCAATTATTTTATTAAGAATCACTGAAGACGTTTTATTTTCGGGTGCCAGTAGATATGAGGAGAAAATGTCACCACCCTTGGTCTAGTAGGGGTACACGCACATAAACAGATACCTGAAAACTTTGTGGAAAGGACTGCAATAAAGAGAGGCAGTACTGGCAAGATTAAGAAGAGAAGCAAATCAAGCCTGAGACCCCTTTTCAGAAAGGAGAGAGAAAGAGTAAATGGGGGCTCCTGTAGGAACTTACCTAGAACAAATCAGGCCTGTGAGAGGCACGTGGAACATTTCTCACTCATCCCAAGAAGAACCTATCAAGATTATAGTAGCATTATTATTATTATTCCCATTTTAAAATGTGGAAATAGTTATTTAGAGATAAATTATTTATCAGTTACTTCCAAAGCATTAAAGGCTCAAAAAAAAAAAAAAAAAAAAAAAAAAAAGCTATATAATCTCAGAGACACTCCCCAGAAGAATGTCTAACACAAATTTCCTTTGCTGTGATCTCTGTGGTTTCTAAGGAGAAATGTAAAATGTTTAATTCAGGACAATGTTTTAGTTAACTGGAATTAAAATGTGCATTCTTGGCTGGCTTTCCTAAGTACCTGTTGTTATTTACCTGGTGTCTGGTTTGGGTCCTTGGCAATGTATAGAGGAATAAGCATATCTCTAGCCTTTGAAATGATCACAGGTGATTGAGGGCAGAGCCCGGAACAATCATGGAGTCTTATCACCATTTCACCTTCATTCTGTTCAGTGTATCATCAACACCACCAACCATCGCATAGTTTAGGAGATACATTTTACAATCATCTCCTTATAGCTCCTTCACCTTGTTCTGTGACTCCCTTCCATCTGTTCAGTGCAGCTAAATTCATCCTTGAGAACACATAGCTTCACTTTGCTTTTTAAGGAAAGTTAAATCTACCTCTAGGGCTTCCCTGAGGGCTCAGCAGTAAATAATCTGCCGGCATTGCAGGAGATCCAGGATACTTGGGTTCAATCCCTGGGATGGAAAGATCCCCTGAAGGAGGAAATGGAAATCCACTCCAGTATTCTTGCCTGGAAAACCACATGGACAGAGGAGTCTGGAAGTCTACAGTCCATGGGGTCACGGAGTTGGACATGACTGAGCATGCAGGCATATGCACCTCTAATCTTATCCTTTTCTCTAAAACCAACAAAATTCAATAAAAACAAACAAAAAAGAAATAAAGTTTATACTTCTTTCTCATTTTTACATCCCTACACACACACACACACACACACACACACACACAGTATATATTGCAAGGAGTTACACTGTGAGTTGGTGAGTCTTACTAATGGCACTTCTCTTCCATCACTACTAATTTTCCACAAAAACACAATAAAGGGAAAGCAAACCTTATTCACTGATTATGTTAATACAAAAAAAAGTCATCATAGGATCTAAAATAATACCAGCAAGAAGAAAGGGGAAAAGGAAATTTACAAAAGAATAATGACGACAAATACCCTCAAAAATCTTACCACAGATAAATATTTGCTACCAGATATTTTGCTGTATTTATAAGATATAAACACATGTGTTCATGAAATAAAAGCTCAAAAAATATTAGGAACTCAAGGAATAGCAACAACAATGATAAAATAAATGAACTAGGCAAAAAGGTCAGGAATGAAATAAAAGTGAAAAAAAAAAATAACTATCACTTAAACCTGTGTTAAAAGCACCATCTGTATGGGAGAAGTAATGCTAGAGCTATAGAAGCCTATAGACTTGAGAAAAGCGAGCTTAAAAAAAAAGTAAAAGCAATGGAAAACATGATTGGAAAAAATATTTCCTAAACACATACAAAAGAGATAAAACATGCATATAATTGGTGTCACTGAGAATGCCATCAGGACAAATGAAACAAAGAAATAAAGTAAAATATCTAAACATGTCCCTCCTTTTTCTCACTTCAAAATGCTTCCCATACCTTACAGAAGGATCCAAAGTCTGACTTTCTTGACACATTTCTTACTGTTATACCTCTGTAGATAGTGTTGGAGAGGTGAAGTAAAGGTCCAATGATGTAAGCCCTCAAGTTTAAATAGGGATTTACTACACTGAGTATGATGGTAAGCCATTGAGTGTTCTGCAAAGAGTACGGCAAGATCATCTTTGTTTTCCACAACAGAAAGTCCGTCTGCTGGGGTACAGAGGGAGAAGGAAGTTTAGATAATGTCTTACTGATTCTGTCTACCTTAGAATGAAACACGCAGTAGCTATTTGAGATAGGATTTCTGATCTAAAAGCAGCTCACTTGTCCTGAAGTGTCTTCACAAAGGACTTCCATTAGTAAAAAGCCAAAACAAAAAATGGAGGGAATTTTCCTTATACGCCCTGTAGAGTGTTGCATCCAAGAAAATCTCTTTCATTTTCAGAATTACAAACTGGTCAAGGGTTCATTTGCTTATTTTGTTTTGACTTTGAATGACAGTATGATGAGTGCCATCATAGTCAACAAGAGTCTGAAATGCTGTGTTTGGGTGGAATCTCAAAAACGACAGAATGATCTCTGTTTGTTTCCAAGGCAAACCATGCAATATCACAGTAATCCAAGTCTATGCCCCGACCAGTAATGCTGAAGAAGCTGAAGTTGAATGGTTCTATGAAGACTGACAAGACCTTCTAGAACTAACACCCCCCAAAAAATGTCCTTTTCATCACAGGGGACTGGAGTGTGAAAGCAGGAAGTCAAGAAATACCTGGAGTAATGGGAAAATTTGGCCTTGGAGTACAGAATGAAGTAGGGAAAAGGCTAACAGAGTTTTGCCAAGAGAACACACTGGTCATAGCAAACACTCTCTTCCAACAACACAAGAGAAGACTCTACACATGGACATTACCAGATGGTCAACACTGAAATCAGATTGATTATATTCTCTGCAGGTAAAGATGGAGAAGCTCTATACAGTCAGCAAAAACAAGACCGGGAGCTGACTGTGGCTCAGATCATGAACTCCTTATTGCCAAATTTAGACTTAACTTGAAGAAAGTAGGAAAACCACTAGACCATTTAGGTATGACCTAAATCAATCCTTTGCGACTATACAGTGGAAGTGACAAACAGATTGATGGGATTAGATCTGATAGACTGAGTGCCTGAAGAACTATGGATGGAGGTTGTGACACTGTACAGGAGGCAGTGATTAAGACCATCCTCCAGAAAAAGAAATGCAAAAAGGCCCACTGGTTGTCTGAGGAGGGCTTACAAACAGCTCTGAAAGAAGAGAAGCTAAAGGCAAAGGAGAAAAGGAAAGATATACCGATTTGAATGCAGAATTCCAAAGAATAGCAAGGAGAGATAAGAAAGCCTTCCTCAGGGATCAATGTAAAGAAATAGAGGGAAACAATAGAATGGGAGAGACTAGAGATATTTTCAAGAAAATAAGAGATATCAAGGAAACATTTCATGCAAAGATGGGCACAATAAAAGACAGAAATGGTATGGACCTAACAGAAGCAGAAGATATTAAGAAGAGGTGGCAAGAATACACAGAAGAACTGTACAAAAAAGATCATCATGACCCAGATAATCATGACGGTGTGACCACTCACCTAGAGCCAGACATCCTGGAATGTGAAGTCAAGTGGGCCTTAGGAAGCATCACTAGAAACAAAGCTAGTGGAGGTGATGGAATTCCAGTGGAGCTCTTTCAAATCCTGAAAGATGATACTGTGAAAGTGCTGCACTCAATATGCCAGTAAATGTGGAAAACTCAGCAGTGGCCACAGGACTGGAAAAGGTCAGTTTTCATTCCAATCCCAAAGAAAGGCAATGCCAAAGAATGCTCAAACTACCGCACAGTTGCACTCATCTCACATGCTAGCAAAATAGTGCTCAAAGTTCTTCAAGCCAGGCTTCAGCAATATGTGAACCATGAACTTCCAGATGTTCAAGTTGGTTTTAGAAAAGACAGAGGAACTAGAGATCAAATTGCCAACATATGTTAGATCATCAAAAAATCAAGAGAGTTCCAGAAAAACATCTACTTCTGCTTTATTGGCTATGCCAAAGCCTTTGATTGTGTGGGTCACAATAAACTGTGGAAAATTCTTCAAGAGATGGGAATACCAGACCACCTGACCTGCCTCTTGAGAAACCTATATGCAGGTCAGGAAGCAACAGTTAGAACTGGACATGGAACCACAGACTGGTTCCAAATAGGAAAAGGAGTACGTCAAGCCTGTATATTGTCACTCTGCTTATTTAACTTATATGCAGAGTACATCATGAGAAATGCTGGACTGGATGAAGCACAAACTGGAATCAGGATTGCTTGGAGAAATATCAGTATCCTCAGATATGGAGATGACACCATCCTTATGGCAGGAAGGGAAGAAGAACCAAAGAGCCTCTTGATGAAAGTGAAAGAGGAGAGTGAAAAAGTTGGCTTAAAACTCAACATTCAGAAAACTAAGATTATGGTATCTGGTCCCTTCACTTTATAGAGAATAGATGGGAAACAGTGACAAACTTTATTTTGGGGGGCTCCAAAATTGCTGCAGATGGTGATTGCAGCCATGAAATTAAAAGACACGTGCTCCTTTGAAGAAAAACTATGACCAACCTAGACAGCTTATTAAAAAGCAGAGACATTACTTTGCCAACAAAGGTCCATCTAATCAAACCTCTGGTTTTTCTAGTAGTCATGTTGGATGTGAAAGTTGCACTGTAAAGAAAGCTGAGTGCCAAAGAATTGATGCTTTTGAACTGTGGTGTTGGAGAAGACTCTTGAGAGTCCCTTGGACTACAAGGAGATCCAACCATTCCATCTTAAAGATCAGTCCTGAATATTCATTGGAAGGACTGATGCTAAAGCTGAAACTCCAATACTTTGGCCACCTGATGCAAATAACTGACTCATTTGAAAATACCCTGATGCTGGGAAAGATTGATGGTGGGAGGAGAAGGGGACAAGAGAGGATGAGATGGTTGCATGACATCACCAACTCAATGGACATGAGTTTGAGTAAACTCCAGGAGTTGGTGATGGATAGGGAGGCCTGACGTGAAGTAGTCCATCGGGTCATAAAGAGTTGGACACGACTGAGTGTCTGAACTGCACTAAACTTTAATGACAAACATCTTCTCAGAGGCATGTTAGGATGTTTACTACAACTGTGCATACCCATGGCTTGTTACTATACCCCACGCCCAACCTCAAATTTTAGAAATCTGAACCCACTTGGTTAGAGCTTGCATATTCTCAGACATTCAATGAATTCTTCTCTTGAGTGCTATCTGAGAATGTTTATCTACAGAGCCAGTGACAGTCTGGGTTACATCCCACTTTTACAAATTATTTCCTAAAGGAATACTGGGAGACCCTCTAATGTTCTGTTTAGCTTGAGCAGAGAATTCACTCTGATCTTAGATGGAATAAAAAGTACTAGTTCCCCAGAAGCAACAAAAATTAGACCAACTGTGCATAAACTCTTCATTTCTGTGATCTAGAGGACTAGTTTGTCGAAGGTTAAGAGCACCAGTTATGCAATCAGAGAGACTATACATTTACCAGCTGTATAACTTTGGCGAATTAAACTTTCTGATTTTCAGTTTCTCCACCTGTAAAATGGAGATAATAATATCATAGTCTTTACAGGACTATTTGGAGTATTAAATGAGAAAATAGATGTAAAACTACCCAATATAGTTTTTGATCCATACTTAAGGGCTCCCTGTAATAAAGCCATTACTATATGCAGGATTGCCATTATTACTGTAGCCTGTATGACTTAACATCTTGCACTTATAAAGCATTATATAAACTTTTGTGAAAAATTTTAGTTCCCAGTATAAAACAGAAACTATATTTTATCCAAAACAACAAAGACAATACAAAATATCACAGACATTTATAATAATAGATGGCTGTTTAGCATGTAACTTTGATAAATCAATAGTCAAATTATGTATCTATTTTATAAACAAAATAGTGCATAAAGACATTTGAGTACATATGGTCACAATCCTTAGGTGAGGTAGTGGACTTTCCCTAAAGTTTTTTTTTCCCTGCTGCTGCTTCTAAGTCGCTTCAGTCATGTCCAACTTGCCCTAGTAGAATATTAACTAATATTGTTTAATAATTGTGGAATATCTGATTGTTTTCTTCAAAAGGACGCAAAGTCCTAAATATGCTGATGTATACAATGTGATTACCTATGCAAGGACTAGAACGGTATAATTTCACAAACTTTTTGGCCTGGAACCACTTTTCCCTCAGCCTCTATGAACATTTCTCAGAACAGATGTTCCATGGAAGTCACTTTGGGAATTTCTATATTAGAAAATAGAAAGGGTTATGCCCATTATTTTTATGAGGAACTATTGTTCAGTTTTGCTAGGTTAAGGGGCCATGAGGGGAGCCTAAGAATAGCAGTGCTGGGGGATTTCTGCCAGTTGTACTTTTCTTCCTGATGTAAAACTCATGAAACAGGAAAGAAGCAAGAGAGAGACAGCCTAGGTCACGGCGATCATTTGAGCTTGGAAGCCCGTTGTCATCCCTCTGTCAAATGGTTACAAATTCCTGCACGAGTCTTCAGTTCTATAACCATCTCCATGTGAACATGGCATGGTGTATTCTGCCATCCCTTTGGCTAAAACTGATGATCTGGCCAGGAACCAAATCTGAGGTTCTCTGTGACCTTCAGAGTCTGTCTGGGCCCCATAAAGCATAGCATGCTGCCCAGAGTGGAAAGGCATTTATGAAATTTATGTCTGAGACATTCCTTTCTTCCAGTTATTCTTATTGCCTTGTTTCAACTACAAATAAGCTTTCCTCTAGCCAGATTCTCTCTCCTTTGGACTGTTCCTTGGTTCTTATGCTTGCTGAATCATTTTCAAGGCTCAACTTAGCACTCTCCCTCCTGGAAAAACACAGAAGGACAGCTGTCTCCCTCTTTGCAGTCTCATGACCTCCCGAATATGCTTACATTCTTCTCTACCAACATTCCTAGGTCCAAGCCCTGAGTTGGGGATCATGAATGCAAAGACTCCAATCATGTTAATTAGCTTGCTCACATGTATCCCTTTGAGAAACTGTATAGACAGGACACACAGCAGGCCTTCACTTGTTCTTGCCATACTTCACACCAATATTTTAAAACATTACCAAAACTCAGTGTTTATGGAAAATTTAAAACTCTGTTTTCTACCAGCAGTCCTTCCTAGCCACTTATAAATTATTGGTGAAAAGCTGGACCAATCCCTCCAGTTCTATACATTTTTCAAGAGAAGCACTTAACAGGTACTTAATCCTCAAAAAATGATGAGGATCATTACTGGTTTAACAGGATGCCTTCTGGGGCCTAACTTATTAATTTAACCACTATTTGTTGAGTGCAAAAAAATAAAAAATATACCTGGCACCGAACAAGGATTATAATGATAAGCAAAACACTAACCTGTTTTTTTCAGAGAAGGCAATGTCACCCTCTCCAGTGTTGTTGCCTGGAGAATCCCAGGGACGGGAGAGCCTGGTGGGCTGCCGCCTCTGGGGTCGCACAGAGTCAGACACAACTGAGGCGACTTAGCAGCAGCAGCAGTAACCTGTTTTTTGGTTTCACAGTTTACAGTGAACCGGGAAGGTAAATTGAGCAGGCAATTATAATACAGTATGTTAAGTTTTAAAATAGATGTCAAGACAGGTGTTCCCATTTTGCCAATGGGTCTGGAAGGAATATTTGGGGAAGGCTTTTCCAAGAAGTCTTCCTCTAATTTTCTAATTGGAAATTTGAATAACGAGCAAAACCTAGCCAAGCAAGGACAAGAGGGACTTGGGATGGAAAGGAAGGCTGCCCACTGACTGGGGAGAAGCCGCAAAGGTAACTGCACTTAAGGGGAAGGGTGCGGAGGAGTATGTGAAGGACACGACTGAGTTTGGGAACACAGGGAGCGGGCATGTGGAGGAAGAGGAGAGGAAGCTGGAGAACTCAGGGGGGTTGCTGTTGCTGTTTAGTCGCTCAGTCATGTCCGACTCTTGGAGACACCATGGACTGCAGCATGCCAGGCTCCCTGTCCTTCAGTATATCCCAGAGTTTGCTCAAATTCATGTCCATTGTCAGCAATGCTATCTAGCCTTCTCATCCCCTGCCGTGTCATTTTCCTTTTGCCTTTGATCTTTCCCAGCATCAGGGTCTTTTTCCAACACTCTTTGCATCAGGTGGCCAAAGTACTGGAGTTCCAGCATCAGTCTTTCCAATGAATATTCAGGGTTGATTTCCTTTAGGATTGACTGATTTGATCTCCTTTGCTGTTCAAGGGACTCGCAAGAGTCTCTCCAGCACAGCAATTCAAAAGTCTCAATCTTTAGATGCTCAGACTTCTTCTCAGTCCAGCTCACAGATCCATAGAAGACTACTGGAAAAGCCATAGCTTTAACTATGCAAATCTTTATCGGCAAAGCGTTGTCTCTGCTTTTTAAGACACAGTCTAGGTTTGTCATAGCTTTCCTTCCAAAGAGCAAGCATCTCTTAATTTCATGGCTGCAGTCACTGTCCACAGTGGTTTTGGAGCCCAGGAGAATAACATCTGTCACTGCTTCCACTGTATGGTGACCCCCGACATAGAGAAAGTTTGATGCAGTTCCAAGACTTTAACAAGCAGGGACCCATTGGGGTGTTTTAAAGCAGAAACTTGATGTGATTTGATTTGCATTTTAGGAAAAAACCCTCAGGTTCTCTGAAAACCAGAGGTGAATATCCAGTTCTCAAAGGAGGATTAAAGCACCATGGAAGACTTGCAGGAGGTGCCTTCTGGGTCCTCCTTTGGTCTCGGTTTTTCTGAGAGCTCTTTGGTTTCCATCCTCTGGGTGGCTTTTGGCCAGCCTCTCCAGAGTGACCAAGCCCACCCACAAACCCAGCTGCACTGCCCTGGCTTTCTCCAGCCTGGAAGAGACGTTGTCTGCAGCCAACAACTTATCTCTGCACTGTCCTCCAGTGGAGAAGTCAGAAAGCTGTAAATCACTGGTCACACCCCAGGAGGGAAGGTTGGAACCACATTATTTCATGACCAGGAGGAACATGAACTTTTCCCCCAGGGAAGGGCACAAGCATCCCACTGGGACCCAAAGGGATGCCATGGACCAAGGCAGGTGGCCACCTGTCTGGGTTGAGTGACTGATCCACACAGGGGCCCTGTGGCTGAAAAGCAAATGGACTGGATATTAGTTGGCTCTGATCCAAGAGCTCCCAAACTGTGTCCTGTCTGAAGGAGGCCACCTTCCCCCAGGGTGTAGCAATTTCCAATTACTCCAGCAGGAAGAAGGAATAGGGGAAATTCCACAACACGACAGCCAGGCCCCTCTGGGAGGCTTGTTCTGAAGGCTCCTCACCTCTGAGCTCCTTGCACACTGCCCACCCACAGGCTTCTTTATGAAGTTCAGCCAACAGAGCCCCCAGCCCCCAGAGGGAAATGGCCTAATTAAAATCACACTTCTCGCCGCCAAATTGGAAATGCTAGTCTCCGCTCCAAGAATGTCTTGGAAAAGGATCTGGAGTTGAGTGAGTCTTTCCCAGAAGGGATTTTTCCTATAAAAAAAATGGCAAATACCGCAGATAGTGAAGGCGGGGGGCGGGTGTCTCAGCTTTAAATTTTCTGCTGGTCCAAGGCTCCCCTTTCTTTCCCTCTGTGCCCTGGTTTCTTGTTATGTATTATGGAACTTCCACCTCCTCCACCCACGAATCTTGTAAGACTCATAAGAGGAAAAATTCCTCATCAAGCTCCATAGTTTGTGCAATGCAGTGATAGAAGGTAAGAACACCGGGAACAGCAAGACTTGTGTTTGGTTTCTGACTTTTACCATTTAATAACTGGACAGGGTATTTTATTGTTTGAAACCATGGTTCTCTTATGTATTTAATAGGGATATAAGCATGTCAGGGAGATGATAAGTGCTTGACATATTCTGAGTTCTAGAAAAAATAAGATAGCTCTCTTTATTATCATTACCAGATTCCTTTGCACTGCAGGAGTGTGATCAGTAAAGAGTTATTGGAGTAAGGCATGAAGGAATTACAAATTGAATGCCTGCCCAGTAGCCATTAGACCTTAGAAAAGTAATTTGCCCCCGTGAATCTCAATGTTGTATTCTATAAAAAAAAGAATTTGGAATGGGCCAATCTCTGTGATCCTTCCTAGGTCTAGTATCTCAGAATTCTAGAATAAAAAAATTGATTTCATTGTTCATTTATCCATTCACTCAACAAATGTTTCAAATAAAATTCGGTCTTTATTCAGCCCTTTCTGTCTGCCCTAAACAGTATGTGTGCATGTAGCGTATGGACGCAGATGACTCATGCAGTCTTCAAGTGTACTTGGTTGCTCACCATGCATGACTGTCTGTGGCCCCTTGCACTCTAGCCCACCAGGCTCCGCTCTCCATGGGATTCTCCCGGCAAGAGTACTGGAGTGGGTTGCCATTTCCTCCTCCAGGGGATCTTCCCGACCCAGGGATCCAACCCATTTCCTTATGTCTCCTGCATTGGCAGGTGGGTTCCTTACCACTAGCACCACCTGGGAAGCCCATAGCCCTCATAACAATATAGTTTATAATCCTCAAATATGTTTCTTCTGTTTTGAGGTTTGCTGAGAGTCTGAGTCTCTCCTATTCAATCAGTCTTCTTTGGCATAGAGAGGCTAATTTTAAATAAACTTTTTATCTTCATAATGGAGGAGAAAATAAAAGCTAACATTTATGAAGTGTTTGCTATGTGCCAGACCCTGAAATCAATTCTTTACTTACTGTATCAGACTCTTCTGCACCACCTTGGGCTTTCTTTGTGTTGCCTTCTCCTGCCTCTAAACTGCTGGTATCATCTCAGTTTTTATATCTCCTTTTCAAGGGGTAGTCCAGAAGCTTGCCTCGGAGGCCAGCTACCTCTGCTTGCATCTGGATGGACCCTACCTCTTGGATCTAGCCAACAGCTTCCCCAGGAAGGCCAGCCTCCCACCCTTGTTTGCCTCTGCAAAGCCTGGCTGACCAACCAGATGTCTCAGACACTCAGTCACGTCTGACTCTTTGCGACTCCACGGACTGTAGCCCACCGGGCTCCTCTGTCTATGAGATTTTCCCAGCAAGAATACTGCAGTGGCTTGCCACTTCCTACTCCAGGTAATCTTCCTGACCCAGGGATTGACCCCACATCTCTTATGTCTCCTGTATAGGCAGGCAGGTTCTTTACCGCTAGCACCACCGGGGAAGACCAGCTAGCTACATGTCCTGAATTTCAAGTTTCCTTTGCTACTTCAGGACTTGAATGAAATTCACAGCACAGGGTGGGAGATAAGATTTTATGAGCAGTTGTCAAAAAAGCCAGATGCAGTAGTGCAGAAACATTGCATATTAACTGTGAGCGACAATGTGCCAAAGGGGAGGTTAAACCCCATCTTCTTCCTCTGGGGAAAGGATTCTCTCTACTAACTGCCTAGGGACGGCACCCATGACAAAGTGGACCCACCTCTTTTAATACAGTCGTGTCTCTTCATGATTTCTCATGAAACAGCAGACAGCATGGTAGTGTATCACCTTGCATTTATGTCCATCCCTCCGTGCCTCAGTTTACTTTTCTCACATGCTCCCTGCCCTGGGATGTTATCTGCTGAAATTAAGCATTTGCACTTAGTCCTTGCATCAAGCTCTGTTTTCTGGGGAACCTGGGCTAAGACCATACAATATCGTATTTACTTCTCACAGCAACTCTATGGCATAGGATATATTTTTATTCCCAATTTACAGAGAAGTACCTAAAGATGTAAAATGAATTAGCCAATATCACAAAGCAAAAAAGAAAAAAACACATTAACACTTAAACCAAAGACTGTCTTACTTCCAATACAATAGTCTTAACCAATATCCCATATCTATTACAAAAATCATTTGTAATGAAACATGCAATCAGTAAATATCTACTAAATATCTTCTATGAGCCAGGTACTCTGTCAGACATTAGAAGATTAACAGTAATAAAACACATACAATCCTAATTCAAAAGATGCTCAATATATTTTGAACACATATATTAGAGTAAGTAACTTTAGTTACTATGATAAATACTAATCTCAGTGGATTAATACAATAAACCATTTTTACTCACATCACTGTGTAATGAGAATATTCCCAGTCATCAACCTTACAACAATAATAAATAGAATTAAGAATAAGTTCAGTGTGATATGAAATCATATAGAAAGGAGCTCAACTGTGAGAGGAAGAGGGAAAAATACTTGATGCTTATACAGACATTCTGGGAAGTAAGAATTGGCCATGCCAAAGGGCTGAATAAAAGTGGTGTGTTTTTAAATTTTTTTTCTTAAAATTGATAATTTTTAAAGAGCAGTTTTAGGTTTACATAAAACTTGAACAGAAAGTACAGAAAATTTCCACATACGTCCTCTTCTAATCCACCCCCGACTCCTGCCTTTCCCCTGTTACCAACGTCGTGCATTCCTGTGGTATGTTTGTTGCCGTGGGTACACCAATATTTGTAAATTATTGTTAATTAAGGTCCCTAGTTTACATTAGGGTTCACGATGTGTGTTAAAATGTTCTGTTCTAACAACCCCATGACAGGTAACCGCCTGTCAAGCAGAATTATGATGTAGTTTACTTGAGTCTCTTCTAGCTTTTCCTGCTTCAGTCTATGCCTTCTGCATCAGCAGATTCACCCTTCCACTGCTCTCATTATGAATGTTTTGCTCTTCAGAATCCATTCATGGCTGCCCGTTGTTCTGAAGACCAATCTCAAATCCTTATCTACCTAGATTTGAAGGTCTGCCTACTTCCACATGTTCATCTCCTATAGTTTCCCTATTTTTAATCTGCTACTCTAGCAAAACTTCACCATTTGCCAGTCATGAGCACAGTTTATGTGAAACTACTTTTTTCTCCCCACCTGTACTTAAACCATTCCTTCTGTTTGGAATACCCCGCTGACACATGCTTCTAGTTGGCCTCCCCTTTGGAGCCAGCTCCAAAGTCAGTTCTTAGATTTCCAGCTGATGATCTCTCTTTCCTCTGGATTCTTCTGTATTTAAACTTCCTGCTTCTTATGAAACACTGAGTACATCATGCCTGGTATTTTATTAAGCCCTAGTCACTCATTACCTTCCCTAAGGTGAAATCCACATTTACACATCCTTGTTGCCCCCATAATACTAAGCATAGGAGCTCACTTATCACAGGGGCACAAATATGTTTAAGTGCCGTCTTGTCATCAGCACTTTACGTGTCCTTCCTTCCCCCTTTATTAAATCCTAAGGCATAATTCTTACCCCGATTATATTAGGAGGCAATTCCTGGTAACTAGCTGTATTACTAGCTGAATGGATGGATGCTTAATCACTGTAGAATGACAGGATTGGTTCCTCTGTCTGAATTCACAATGTCCTATGATTCTAATTTATCCCTCTCTGGACTTCAACCCTGGTGTAGCTGATGACCACACAGCTCCTTTCTATCCCTCAGCAGTTATGAGTCACAAACAGATCATTGTACTCACAGCTAGACAACTTCCCTTGGCCAAGGGTAAGTTACTCTACTCAGACAGCCTAGGAGGTAGTCCTTATCTTCATCCTCTTTGGATCCCTGTGGACACAAGAATTAACTGATACAGGATCATAAGGCTGGATCCCCTGCCCCCAAATAGGACGACTCTAGCACTAATGATGCTTCCGAGTCGCCCATTAGACAAGGCTGACATTTTGTCTAGCTTCTTCCTTATTCTATTATCAGAGGTCCTGTTGCCTTTTCTACGATGAGATCATCTACTATTGAGGAATTTCAGAAAACAAGAGAAATTGCTAAGAGAATGCACATATATTTACACACAGAGACACCATTTCAGTGTACTCAAACATGAACAAAAATGTCTACAACTCAATCTGTGTGTGATATCAACCTGTCAGCCCAGCAATAGCCTCCCATTGATGTACCCTTTTGGCTCTCTGCATCTCCAAAGAATGAAAGTAATCTTTGATTTGTGCCAGCCATAATTTCTCATTCCTCTTTAAATCAAGAATTCAGTCTTTGTCCACTCATTTGCAACCCAAGGCCATAACACTATGTGTTTTGCATTTTTCCAAGATTTACTTCTTCATATTACAGCTTTCATATTTCTTTCCTTTATATTTCTTTCTCCCCCTGAGATCACAGCTGAATCTCTACTGGCTCTCAGGGACCATGGAGCAATAATTCGAAGTGGCTTGGTAGAGAGTTCCATGGCGGAGGGCCAGTCCTCCCTTCCAACAACGCAACCCTAAGAGAATGGAGAAGAAAAATAGAGCACCCTGGAGGAAAGGATCCTTGAAAAGTCCCTTCTCACTTATTGAGAATGAAAAAGTTCTATTCATGACTTTTACCACCAGGTTTAGGCCTCTGCTGAAAAACAACAAGGAATTTGGAATATCTGTTTAAAATGAGTGTAAATATTTACCCACATATGCTGAAATATTCTAGTGACATTTAGTCTGATGTGCACTGCCAGGAGAGAAGCAAGCTTCTGAGCCAAACACAGGAATACTTTTTTTTTTAATCTTCCCTGGGAGTAGAGCAAACATTTGCAATGATATAAAATGTATTAAATTCACTGACCCTGGAATTCATAACTGGTTATACATCAAGTATTATCATCTTGTTCAGAACCCCAGTGTTTGCAAACTTCATATTCTTGGCTCTTCTCATTAATCTTCAAAAGCAGGAACAGGGTTATCCATATTACTATCATTGTTATAATTAAACAAGAAGCGATGCATGCACGTATTTGTCTTAATGTTATAATAATCTTATTGTGATTATTAAATATATGCCTTGTTTCACAGAGCGCTTAATATTTGGCAAGGAATTTTTATGCATCTGATCTAGGATATGGGAGGCACTCAAATGTTTGTTAATCACTCCCACTCACTTTATGGCAGATTCTTTGCTAGGCACCGTAGGTATGTGTTCTCATTTAATAGGAGGCGGAATGAACTACGTTGGTATTATTTTTCATTTCTACAGGTGAAAAATCTGAGGCTCAGTGTGGACAAATGATTAGGAAAGACATTTGATTAAAAGTCATGCATTAAATATCCATTATCTATCAGATGTTGCATTAGATGTTGGGAACACACACACACACACAATCTGCCTATGCCAGGAAATTTACACAGATTAGTGAGATGGTTGGATGGCATCATCGACTCAATGGACATGAGCTTGAGCAAACTCTGGGAGATACTGAAGGACAGGGAAGCTCGGCGTGCTGCAGTCCACAGAGTTGCAAAGAGGTGGACATGACTGAGCAACTGAACAACAACAAAGAAGTAAGAAAGGAAGGCACATAAATAATTAGAAAATACCACAGCTGCTACCAGTAGCTCAAGTACAACAATGGGAACACAGAGAATAAAACCAATACAAGATAAAGAAAAAGTTAACGACAGAGATTGAGATCCATATTAAGACTTAGCAGGAATGTGTGTGGAAGAGGGTGGACACAGAGGCCGTGCTTATGGAGAGTATCTCAGGGGGCATATGTTCATATTCTGCATAAAACAGTGGATGCACAAAACCCATCAGGGCCTGGAGACGCTTGCTCTGGTTGTAACTGAGGGTACATGCAGGGAAGAATGCCAGGAGATGCTCAGATTCTGGTACCCCAAGGAGCTTCTAATGCTGTGCTATGGGGCTGGGATCATACCACCAGCAAATGGCAGAGCAGGGCCCCAGACCCTTAGGTCTACTTAGTATAGAACTTTCTATTACCCCTGTAATACTTCCTTACTCTGTGCATGCATGTATGTGTGTGTGCTTAGGAGTCCACAAGTTCTCATGTGCTCAGGTGTCCACATGTCCATTTTTATTTCAATTTTTGAAGTTATTATTTTTCACATACAAAAATCTGTACACAATTGATGTATACAACTTGACAAGTTTGGAGATAAGAACACACCCATGAAACCATTACAACCATCTAAGCCATAAACCTATATCACCTTCAAAAGTTTCCTCCTCACTTCTTATTTATTTATAATTATTATTAGTTTATGATAAGAACATCTGAGATCATATTTTTCATTTTTTGGGGTGTTGGGAGACCTGGTGAAGATTGGTTATTCAGCCAACAGCAGTACAGATCAAAAAAGTATTTTTATTTTTTAAATTAATTTTTATGTGAGTATATTTGATTTTCAGCGTTGTGTTAGTTTCAGCTATATAGCTGATGCACTTTGCTGCAGTGTGTGTGTGTATATATATATTTCCCCCCTTTTTCGTTTTTCCTTCTCATTTAGGCTTTGAACATTTTCAGTGACTGGAATCAATCTGAGAAAAGTCATGCACAGACAGAAGACTTTTTGAAGATTTCAAAGATGAGAAAAGGAAGTTTGTAAGTGCATAAAACATTTGTAAGTTCCTCGGAGCTGCTAAAGTGTTTAGATGTTGTGTGTTCTTTGTAAATTGCTAATGTTCCTTGTGGATATATTTACCAGGATGTTTTTATTTATTTGTGTTTTTTTTAAGCTGGTGATACTTTGGAACATTCCATGAGGTCCGACGTCCAAGCTGACTGATCCCCAGGACTGGGTCAGGGAGATCCGAAGGAAGAGGCTCATGTCCTTTCCCTGTGCCTAACATCTTTCCCCTGTTTACTCATTTGGCCAATTTCCATTCATTCCATAGGTCTCAGAAAAGTCTTGTTTGACCTACAGCCTAGGCCAGACCTTTCGGTATGCACTTTTTAGGGCTCTGTACTTCTCTGTCGTGTAACTTATCACAATTAAAATGGAAACCACCATTTGCATAAGTGTTTGCATGCTGTTCCTCCTTTTTCTCCACCATTCCTTGTAATACTTTGGTAAAGGGAAAGTGTAGTTCACTGCTGGCACTCAATAGTCATTCAACAAATATGAGTTGAAAGAATTAATGAAAATCAGACTAAAATCAGGACAGATCCTCAAGGTAGCCAATCTGGTGTTTAAATAAGTCATTAGTATCCAAAGGATCCCACTAGTGTTTACAAACAAGGAAATTAACTTTGTGATATTAAGAATGATGGCTTCAGTTAACATTTATTGACTAGGTACTTTGTACCAGGCTCTACACTAAGAATTTGATGTGTACCTTCTCTTTCAGTCTTCACAGCAACTGCATGACTGACTTAATAAGAAGAGGTTTGTACTCTTCTTTCATAATGTAAGGGGCTTTCCTGATCACTCAGAAGGTAAAGGTCTGCCTGCAATGACGGAGACCCGGGTTCGATTCCTGGGTCAGGAAGATACCCCGGAGAAGCGAATGGCCATCCACTCCAGTATTCTTGTCTGGAGAATTCCATGGACAGATGAGGTTGGCAGACTACAGTCCATGGGGTTGCAAAGAGTTGGACATGACTGAACAGCTAACACACACACTTGGGGATTCTCTGGTGGCTCAGAGAGTGAAGAATTTGCCTCCAATACAGGAAACCTGGGGTTGATCCCTGGGTTGGGAAGATCCCCTGGAGAAGGGAATGGCAACCCACTCCAGTATTCTTGCCTGGAACATCCCACGGACAGTGGAGCCAGGTGGACTAAAGTCCATGGAGTGACAAAGAGTGGGATGTAACTGAGTGACTTTCACTTTCATAATGTAAAGTTGACGGTGGGAAGTAGCTGCCTGCCAGGGACTTTATTTAAGCTGCCCTTGCATCTGTGTGGGTCTGAGTGAGCAGTTCCAGTCAATGAAGCATGAGGAGAAGAGATGTGTCACTTCTGCACTGAGACACTGGAGCGTCTGGCACTCTGTCTCCACGGGGTCCCTTCTTTTTCTGCAGTGACTTTGGCAACAATGTGTTGAAGATGGGAACCACAAAGTGGAAGGAGACTGGATTCCTGAAAATCTGGAAGGATAAAAATCTTCCAAATCTGGCTAATTCTTATCTGAGGTGGCTCAGATGGTAGAGCGTCTGCCTGCAATGTGGGAGACCTGGGTTTGATCCCTGGGTTGGGAAGATCTCCTCGAGAAGGAAATGGCAACCGACTCCAGTATTCTTGCCTGGAGAATTCCATGGACGGAGGAGCATGGTAGGTTACATTCCAAGTGGTCGCAAAGAGTCAGACACGACTGAGTGACTTCACTTGACTTCACTTTAATAAGGATGCACTGGAATTTCAAGGTTTATCTATTAGAACATTTAGCATCACTGATTCTAATTAACCATCGACTTTCCCAATAACTCAGTTGGTGAAGAATCTGCCTGCAATGCAGTAGACCCCGGTTCAATTCCTGGGTGGGGAAGATCTGCTGGAGAAGGGATAGGCTACCCACTCCAGTATACTTGGACTTCCTTTGTGGCTCAGCTAGTAAAGAATCTGCCTGCAATGTGGGAGGCCTGAGTTCATTCTCTGGATTGGGAAGATCCCCTGGAGAAGGGAAAGGCTACCCACTTTCCCTTTTCCCTACTATTCTGGCCTGGAGAATTCCGTGGACTGTATAGTCCATGGGGTCTCAAAGTGTCAGACACAACTGAGCAACTTTCACTTTCACTTTCATTCTAACTAATCACTGACTTTCCCAGGGGCTCAGCAGGTAAAGAATCTGCCTGCAATGCAAGAGATACAGGAGCCTTGAGTTCGATCCCTGGATCAGGAAGATCCCCTGGAGAAGGAAATGGCAACCCACTCCTATATTCTTTCCCAGAGAATTCCATGGAGAGAGGAGCCTGGCAGTCTACAGTCCAATGGAGTAGCAAAAAAGTCAGATGTGCCTGAGCAACTAAGCACGGAGCACACATCCTGATTAATAAAGGTGCAGTTAGGATGATGACGACACAGAGGAGGAAAGTGATGCTTAGATAGGTTAAGCAACCTCCTCCATGTTGCAGACATGATAAGTGGATAAATATTTATGGAGTGAGGACTCCACAGTTTCTCTTGGGTGGGGGCACTTATGTAACTATCTGTTTAGAAAGAGGTAACTTAGGAAGCTGAGGCTTGCATAACACATCATACATGATAGAGAATACTGGGGAATTATGGGGGTATGACTAAGGAAGGTCATGAGAGGCTTTAACAGTTCTACCTCAAGCCAGCTATGGGTATGATTATTGATCTCACATGTTAGTATTCATAAGTTCCAAATGCATCACAAAAATACCTCTAATACAGCAGCTGTGAGAGACAGATGGTTTGGGCCCGTTTTTACAGATAACAGGTGAGAGGCTGAGAGTGTCTAGGTGACTTGTCCGTGCCTCTGAAGCCAAAAAGCAATGGAGCTGAGAGTCAAGTTCACTAAGGAGCTTGTCAAAAACACTGATCTTTAGGCTCAAATTCAGAGATTCTGATTTAATATGGTTAAAGTCACAGCTAGGAATCCGGACTTTTACCAGCTTCCCGGCTTAATGTGCTGCAGACAGACTTCCATTCTAGACCTTACTGGCTCTCTGGCAGGGCCTCCAGTCTGGCCTCTAGTGAGGCTCAGCTTTTTAAACCCTTTATTGCTGTTCCCAGCACTGAGGGAGAAAATGGCACTTCTTCTGGAAGGAGGCGGAGGCCTGGAGCTTCCAGTTTTGAGCATTCTGCTCTTGGCTTCAGTTCTCTGTGTCGATTAGGCCTTTCAAACCAATTACCATTATATATTGCTGAGATTTATAGCCCTTGGTATTTGAGGTTACAGGACTTCCGTTCTCAGGAAGAAGCTCCATGCCATCACTTCTAATCAGCTCAGCACAATGACTGACTTCCCCTCTGTAAGAGGGCACACTGTTCCATTAGAGTATTAATAGCCAGGCAGAGCAGCCTCAATTTCAGTGCTTGGGGAAACATAAAAATTGGCTTTGGGGGGATCCAAAGTTTTAAAGAATTGTCCTCCTTATTAAAATCAACTCAATGATTCAACAGAAATGACTAAGAAAAAAACCTAAAAAACCTGGCTTCCCTTAGGTAGAGTGTCCTACATAGAAAGTTATACTCTTTCCAAGGGTAGGCAAGGTGTTCTTCCCTGGGCTTATGGAGAGAGGACGGTTGCTGTCAAGTTCAAGGCACAAACAGTAAGCAGCAAAATTTCTGAAACATCAATTTATTTAATACCTACTAAATACTGAGTGAATGAATGAACAAGCAAGCAGATGCGTATAAGGCAGATGGGTATTCATTTTCCAAAGCTGTTACTTAATTCATCTGTTCATCCGATCACTCACTATTTGCTAAAGCAATAGCCCAGTGTTATTTGTCAGTCATTATATTAAGATCATGAGAAATTCAAACACAAAGCTAAATATTTTATCTACAGAGAATTTACAGTCCTCTCAAGAAAGGCATGTAGGAGAATCTCCTGGGGGTCTAGTTTGGGGGCCTGGGCTTGATCCCTGCTCTGGGAACTAACACGTGCTGCAGTGAAGAGTCTGCATGCCGCAACTCAAGATTCTGCATGCAGCGACATAAAAGATCCCCTGTGCCACAACTAAGACCCAGCGCGGCCAGATACATAATTTTTTTTTCTTTTTTAAGGAAAGGCATATGATGCTTCCCCTATAAAGGTTAAGCACTTCTGAAGACCTTTAACCATGTGCCCCTAGCCTATATTTTCAGCCTCATTTCTCAGTCCTCCTGTCACACACACCGAGTCTATGAATCTCTGTCCTTCCTTCATCTTCACATTAAAAGATCCATGCTTTTTCACTCACATCTGTGTGTTCAAACCCCATGTTTCCTTTCAGGGTTGTTGAAAAACTCCCTTTCCTGAAGTCTGTTCCAATTCCTTCCTTAGGTAAAATAATCCCCTCATTTGAAGGGCCGAAAGTATTTTCAACATAAACATGTGTTATTACTCTTAGCCCTGTCTCACTGACAGTTTTGTTCATTGTCTTCTTATCTTATGAATGTTGAGCTTCTGAAACAAAAACCAAGAACGTCTCAATAATAACTCTTTATAATCCTTAAAAGGCTCCAATACTTTGGTCACCTGATGCGAAGAACTGAATCATTGGAAAAGACCCTGATGCTGGGAAAGATTGAAGGAAGGAGGAGAAGGGGATGACAGAGGATGAGATAGTTGGATGACATCACCAGCTCAATGGACATGAGTTTGAGCAAGCTGCAGGAGTTGGTGATGAACAAGGAAGCCTCATGTTTTGCAGTCCATGGGGTCACAAAGAGTTGGACACAACTGAGTGACTGAATTGAACTCAATGCCTTGTCAGTACTGAGAGCTCATAAATTTTTGTGAATTGAATGGATGACTTCCCTAGTAGCTCAGATGGTAAAGCATCTCTATGTAATGCAGGATACCCGGGTTCCATCCCTGAGTTGGGAAGATCCCCTGGAGAAGGAAAAGGCAACCCACTCCAGTATTCTTGCCTGGAGAATTCCATGGGCAGAGGAGCTTTGGTGGGCTACAGTCCATGGGGCTGCTGAGAGTCAGACACAACTGAGCAACTAACACACACACATCCTCCACTAGGGTGGGATTATCCCTGAGGTCCTCCTGTCAAATTTCTATCCTAAGTCTGTTGGCAGTAGCCATACTAATAATAATATGTATTGATGGTAACAACTTCTCCATCACTTACTCTTGCTAGGTACTGGTCTAATTATTTTGCATGTTTATTTCACATAGCCTTAACGCTTCCTTGTTGAGCTAGGTATGGCCACTTTTATTTTAGAGAGTATCTGATGCTTGACACATGGTTGACCTGAGTCCAGGTGTGTATGTTCAGGACTTGGGTTCTTCACCATTAGGAGATTAGCTCCCAGACCCCCAACACCCCCAACCTTTGGCTGGATTTCACAAATTGTAAGAAACACCTAGAAAGGCATTCTCTCTTCTGAGAAATAATTCCTGAGGTCATCCTGGTTGTGGAAGAGCAGGTGAGGAAGAGGAAACTTCTTTTTAATTCCCTGCTGGAGAAATATAGTTCCAGAGAATAGAAAGAAGAAATAAGAAAGCCTTCTTCAGAAATCAATGCAAAGAAATAGAGGAAAAGAACAGAATGGGAAAGACTATAGAGATCTCTTCAAGAAAATTAGAGATACCAAGGGAACATTTCGTGCCAAGATGGGCTCGATAAAGGACAGAAATGGTCTGGACCTAACAGATGCAGAAGATATTAAGAGGAGGTGGCAAGAATACACAGAAGAACTGAACAAAAAGATCTTCACGACCCAGATAATCATGATGGTATGATCACTCATCTAGAGCCAGGCATCCTGGAATGTGAAGTCAAGTGGGCCTTAGAAGCATCGCTACAAACAAAGCTAGTGGAGGTGATGGAATTCCAATTGAGCTATTTCAAATCCTGAAAGATGATGCTGTGAAAGTGCTGCACTCAATATGCCAGCAAATGTGGAAAACAGCAGTGGCCACAGGACTGGAAAAGGTCAGTTTTCATTCCAATCCCAAAGAAAGGCAATGCCAAAGAATGCTCAAACTACTGCACAATTGCACTCATCTCACATGCTAGTAAAGTAATGCTCAAAATTCTCCAAGCCAGACTTCAGCAAGACGTGAACCACGAACTTCCTGATGTTCAAGCTGGTTTTAGAAAAAGCAGAGGAACCAGAGATCAAATTGCCAACATCTGCTGGATTGTGGAAAAAGCAAGAGAGTTCCAGAAAAACATCTATTTCTGCTTTATTGACTATGCCAAAGCCTTTGACTGTGTGGATCACAATAAACTGTGGAAAATTCTGAAAGAGATGGGAATACCAGACCGCCTGACCTGCCTATTGAGAAACCTGTATGCAGGTCAGGAAGCAATAGTTAGAACTGGACATGGAACAACAGACTGGTTC
>SJYQ01002804.1:43301-56644 GCA_006410935.1 Redunca redunca
TATATACACACATATACACACACACATAAATTTTTCCAAGTTGTTTTCAATTATAGGTTATTACAAGACATTGAATGTGGTCTAATTTTTAGCTTCAACAGAAACTTAATGAGTAGATATCATCACCATGTTTTGCATGGCAGATGACTTGCTCAAAGTCATACACTTGAGGGAGTGGAGTCAGGACTTTAATCCAAATCTGGCTTTAAAACTCAGATTCTCTAACCCCACATTAGCAGACCAAACATAAAATCATAGTCTCATGCAGCCGAAACAATGGGACAATTGAACTGAATACAAAGTTCTGTGGGAGAAACTGCTATTATGGGACAAGGAATCTGGAGATGAGAAAACATTTACAGAGGAGGAACTCAGACCCAGAGAAGACAGCAATTTTCCTAAGGACATGCACCATGTATCTGTGTGTATAAGGGAGAAGACAGAGACATACAGAATCAGACAGACACAGGGACAGCAGACAGCTAGACAGTGTTAGTGTTCAGATCTTCTAAAGTCATGTCCGACCTGTCCGGCACATCCCTGGGCTGCTCACTCCTGGCTGTCTGAATTTTGTGCTAAACTTTTAGACAGGCTTCTATTCAGATCCAGTAACATGAGGCTTTGCTCCTTAGAAAACACAATGGATCCTAGAAGTTGGAGTCAAAATCCCAGTTATTCAGTATTTCTGCTTTTTGTATTAGATGTTTATTTCTGCCCACACATGTTTGTGGAGATGTGTGTTTCCCCAGAAACCTAAAATATGCTATGAATTAGTGGGAGAAAGCTCAAAGCCACTTGGTCCAGAGTCTACTAAGGAAAAAATAGGGAGTGAGAGACTGAATGGGGAGCTGTCTGTCCCTCTGTGGCTCTGACATACTAAGAAGGGTTTGTTTGGGTGGGATCAGCTGGAAGCACTAGAAAATGGAGGAGAGAGTTCTGTTTCTGAACCACCCCTCCTCAACACATCTGTCCAACACTGCTCACGTCTGCTCCAGCCTTTTCCCACATGCTGCAAGCATGTCTGATTCTTCCCTGCACTAAGGCGGGTTCTTCTAAAGTCCTCCTTTATGTAATATAGAACCTGGCAGGCTCAAGGAAAAAATCAGCTACCCACATCCCCACAGATGAACAAAAATCTGGATCTTGTTTACTCTCTTTGCAGACAAGGCTGGGCTTTTCCTTCTAACTCGAGAACATCAATGAGGAATCCAAAAGTTCTCCCCGTGGAGCGGCTAGTGTTGCGATGCCGTGACAAGGCCACATGGAGGTCTAGGGGCCCCATCTGAGAATTTTTTTTAATGGGAAGAAAGCTTATTTCACTAATAGTTCTGTTTTAGCTTCAAATTAAAAAAAAATAAAACAAAGGGATAAATCGATGGGCAGAGCTTCTTCTCTATCAGATTAGAAGATAGCAGGTCTGAAGTCATCCTAGCATGATAAAAAGTTACATAAGAGAAGCCAAGAAATCTAGGCTTGGCACCTGGATGACACCTGCCTAGTCACCACTACTTTCTGACATGAGAGTGTGATTACATTAGATCAGATTGTCAATGGTTTATGTCTGACATGTGCTGCTACCAGCATCTTCCATGCTCCTGGCAGACATTACCAGTCTATGTGACCTTCTCTCATGGTATGTAAGAATTTAGCATCAGAAGCTTCACTCATTCCTCAACACATCCCACTAGAGAGCAGCTGTCTACTCTGCCTATTTATTATTCATCTCCAGAATAGAGTATCTTTATCTCCTTCCCAGACATTAAATATATATATATATATATTTTTTTTTTTTCCAGTCATTGTTTCTCTTCATTCTACTTAAACAATTTTTTTCTTACACATTTTGGAAGGCAAGTCCCAGCCCCACTCAACAAGTGAAACCTACTTCATCTGTGACGTTTCCAGCCATGTATGCATTTATCCACAATAAACTTTCAGCAACTGTAGAGAATTTGGAATTAGCATAGATAAGAAACCAAATGTTTGGATACTGAACTGAAGGCCATTTGAAGTGTTGCGTGAGATTCATCTGAATTTAAACACTCAGTTGGCAAGCTCACAACAGACTCTCAAGACACTCTTTCTGTGGTATTTCAGAGCTAGTCCTATGCAAGAGCAAGAAGCCTGCTCTAAACATGATGCAGACCTCTTCAGCCTCATTGATCATCACAAAATTCGCCACTCCTATGGATCGAGATTCGAGAGGTGGAAGATAAAAGTATGCTTTTCTTAAACAAGCTTCCCTTTCACACACTCAGATGGGATAGGATAGACTGCAGTGACCTGAAGATGGAGAGGACCTGGTGGAAAGACAGCAGGAGTCCCAGGGTGGACTGAGAGTCGGAGAACTCTAATCTGTGTCCCTGTTTTACTTCTGTCTTCTTTTGAGATTTTTGAGCCTCTCTCTTCTCTTCTTCAGGTGTGCTGCCCAAGTTCACGCTGAGAACCCAATCCAGCTCCTCTCCTCTCTGACTCTCTGAATCTGTGTCTTGGCTTCTGAAGAATGAATGGATGATTGTGAGAGTCCTATAGACACTTCTGCTTATGGTTTATACATCATCAATTGCTTAAACTTTGAGGAGGGGGAGGAATGCTTCAAGTATTACCCTTGTTTTTCCCTCTAATATTCTAAGAAATTAACTCTTCATTCTATGTTTAATGACTCTCAATTATACACAGAAACTTTTTGAATTTCAGAAATTTTACTCTGGTGCTTTTGTTAATAAATTTACTTGTGAGGTCGGCCTCTTTTGTTTTTTTTTTTCCCAATTCACTCTTTTCCACTAAAGTTTCACCCATCCAGAGAATCTTCTTTGTAGTCTTCTTGTGTGTAAATCCTCTGCATCATTTAAACTCCAGCATTTTATTCCTCTATGAAGTCATCCAAGATTAAGTTCTTCTCGTCTGTTATAAATGTGATCATGGGCAATCTTGTTATTCCCATTTCACCATCCATCATGCATTTATTCTCCATTTTCCAATAGGGTTGTGGGAGGAACAAACATAACTGAAAAAGACTCTTGAATTTCAAGGACTGCAGTAAGTATGCATATGTGTATGTGTAGTATGTTTGTGTGTGTGTGTGTGTGTAGTTGTGTATATATAATATTTATAACCATACTTAGATAGCATGATGTTTTAGTTTTCAAGTTTAGGTGACTAAGAATAGAGGAAATTAAAGGTATACATCTAATAACCAACAGAACCAACCTTGAAACTCAGTACCATATGACTTTAAAATGCATGCATCTCTTACTACCACACAGCTCTCTTTGCCATAAATTCTTCTAGTAGGTGGGAAAAGTCACATTTTAAAAAGCTGGACAAGAGGCAGAAGAGGGTAGTAATGAAAATAAAAAATAAAAGTATATTCTAAAAAATCTTGAATAAGTCACAGCAGTTGAGTGTCACAGTGAGCACTGAGTTTCCTGGAAGCCTAAGCAAAGAAAGAAATAGGATGAGTATCAATCTCTTGGCATCTAACAGAAGAAAACCTAGATACATATGGTGGCCTGGATTCTACTTCTGAGATGAGCTTGTCACAAAAGACACTGAGCAATACATTGGAAGATGTTCTCAGTAGCACTTTGATCAAGAGTCCAAAAGATGTTCTGCAAACATCTGTTTTTTTATAATAGCAACAGCATGGATGAATGCTGGCAGAATCGTGCTAAATCATAATTCCAAATGGCAATTCTTTAAGGGGCCCAAAGAATACAGTCCAGGGATCTGTCTTAACATAGGAGTAAAATGTGGAACATTTAAAGGTTTGAATAGTTAGCATGCTTTTAGTCCAACATTTCCTTGAGATGGTGAAAATGTTGTTTTGTTTTTGTATGAAAAAAGAAATACATGATAATTTTTCTTAATTTGTACCAAGAGAAAAGCTATTATTTTTAGTTTTGTAATTATGTGTTTGTTTCACAAAAGTCTGGCCATAAGATGCAATGAACTATATTTGTAAACAGCCGGGAAGCCATGCTGCTGCTGCTCCTAAGCTGCTTCAGTTGTGTCCAATTCTGTGCGACCCTATGGACAGCAGCCTGCCAGGCCCCTCTGTCCATGGGATTCTCCAGGCAAGAGTAATGGCGTGGATTGCCATTTCCTTCTCTGAGGAAGTCATAGGAGAAATAATTTAGTACAGAAATTCATGGCCTTGGGATTCTTTGGGGGTAGAGAGTGGTCAAGAAAGCCTTCTCGGAGAAGGTGACATCTGATATGAAAACTGATGAGTAATTAAGAGAAAAAAGAGCAATAGTCTTGCGGTGCAAAGATAGTTTTGAAGAGGAAGCGATTAGCTCTCTGAGAATAGGTCACAGTAGAGGTGACATTTGAAATAAATATCGAAGAGTGAGTTTTCCCAGCAGGCAAGGGGAAGGGCCTTCTGAAAAGAGCAAACTGCATACACAAAGGTTTGGAAACACCAAAATGTGGAATAGCAAATGCATATTTGGGTCATTTTAAGTTGCTTCTTGGGTCAGAGCCTGCCCGTGTAGAAAAGTGGCCAAAAAGTCAGGCTAGAGGTCAACACAGAGTCAAATGATGAAAGACCTCATATGAGATGTCAAGGAGTCTGACTTTTGTTCTGAGCAGGCTGAGACTTGTTTGTGAGTGACACATCTGAGCCTGACTGTGGGGAGGAGCTGGCAGGAGGGTGAGGCTGGAATCGAGCAAAATAGTGAAGCTGCTGCTGTGCTAATAAAGGCAAGAGATGCTGAAACTAGAACTGAAGACTTGGAGTGAGATAGAGAGAGGGGAGCAGGTGGGACTAAGAGGTACTTAGGCAGCAGAATCAATTGAATTTAGTCACTTGTTGGCTGGGAGAGGGGTTTCAGAGAGGAAGAACCCCAAGATGATCCTGCACATTGTAAGAACTCTGGGAGGAAGAGACACCCCCGGAACAATCTGCACGGGGCCCGGCTCCCGAGAGGACTCTGACAACCCCTTGTTCATGAAGAAACACTTCTGGCTAGGGTGACGGGGAAAACAGCAATGTTGTAGCAAGGATTCAACTAGTGATGTAGAATTGAGGATACTGGCTTATTTACAGATGGAAAAGGCAATGGCACCCCACTCCAGTACTCTTGCCTGGAAAATCCCATGGACAGAGGAGCCTGGTGGGCTGCAGTCCATGGGGTCTCTAGGAGTCGGACACAACTGAGCGACTTCACTTTCACTTTTCACTTTCATGCATTGGAGAAGGAAATGGCAACCCACTCCAGTGTTCTTGCCTGGAGAATCCCAGGGATGTGCGAGCCTGGTGGGCTGCCGTCTATGGGGTCGCACAGAGTTGGACACGACTGAAGCGACTTAGCAGCAGCAGCTTATTTACAGAAGACTTCTCTAGGTCTAGGACATGTTTATCTAATTATTATAATAATGGAACATTTACTGAGCTCTTATAATGTGGTCATCAACACTTAGGTAAGCATTATATATATAATGGTATCGCAATTAATGGTCATGATGCCTTTATGAAGAATAAACACTTACTGCAAAAAAGTCATTTTAGGGATGAAAGAAATTCAGACTCTAAAAGCTTAAGAAAATCATTCAAGGTCACAATACTAGTGCGTGGTAGAGACAGGATTTGGACCCAGGTCAGTGGAATTCAAAGTCTGCACTCTTAGAGAAAGACAAATATCATGTGATGTCACTCGTATGTAGAATCTAATTTAAAAAATGTTTAAAGATACAAGTGAACTTATTTACAAAACAGAAACAGACCTACAGGTATTGAAAACAGACTTATGGTTACCAAAAGGAAAGCATGGGAGAGGGAGGTGTGATAAATTAGGAGCTCGGAGGAACACACATATGCTGCTATATATAAGATGGATAACCAAAAGGATCTACTGTATAGCATGGCAAACTCTATTCAATATTCTGTGATAACCTACATGAGAAAATAATCTAAAAAAGAATAAATCTATGTATATGTATAAATGAATCATTTTGCTCTATACCTGAAACTGACGTAACATTGCAAATGAGCTCTACCCAATAAAGTTAAAATATTTTTAAAAAGCATCGAAAAAAAAAAAGCTTAAACTCTTAATCACGATTCTTGGAGATCGAGAGAGTCAACTTACTCAAGGACACTCAGTAAGCAAGAGTTTTATAGGGGCTGGAGCTATATAGCACATGTTTCGGTTGAAAAGGCTAGGTAAACTCTGGCGATGTTTTAATATAGGGCTTATGTGTAGATGCATGTAAGCCATTCTGGGGAAAACACAAAACTACAATTCAGTGGGAAGTTACCAGTAAGTCCTCTATTTCTGTTAAGTGTTCAACCAGTGAACTGTCTAGCTCTCTGACTTCAGTAGTACACAAGGGAAGGTGTTAAAGAAGAAAGAGTGGACAATGGGTTGGATCTCCTCAGCAAGTGTCATAATAGAAGAAGTTATTTAATTCTTACTGTAATTTGCTGACAAAAATAGACTTTCGAGCTGCAAATTAGTAAACAAGAGTTTTCTACATTAAACTGGCAAGTTCACACTCCTTGTCAACAAAGATACTAAGAATGTCGGGGTACATTTTTCTCTCATAATTGCCCATGAGCGCCCAATGCCAAGTTTCTGTATCAGGGGAGAAGGAAACAGAGAGGCATGGTCTTAGAAACCATAGGAAAATTTGTCCTTAAAATGCCTACGGCATTGACAGGCAAAACAGAGAGATGAATTGACAGTGGAAATTCAAGCATCAAGGACAGATCAGAGGTGGCGTTATCCAGAGTCAAAATTTCCCCATGAGTGTCATCCGAGCCTTTTCTTGAGGACTGCAGGGGTGCACTGCTTTGTGACACATCTCGTCCGCTGGATAGACCTAGTTCCTGTAGTGCCCAGGGTCTGTTAAACTGCAACTTTCGTTCTTTCCTAAAGGAATATCCTTTCTTCACAAAAATGACTCTTCGCATGCTGGAGGACAGTTCTTGTACTTCACGATGTCCTTTCCCCTCAAGGTTTCATAATGAACAGCTGAAGTCACCAATATGACAAGGATGTAGATTAAAAATAGCTTCCATGTATGGAGCGCAGGAGACCCTGTTCCAGACGTGCTCAATGAAATAACCCTGCCTGGTGTTCTGTTCAATCTAATTGCAACTCAGAAAGGCAGTAATGATTATCTCCATACTAGAGGGTGAGGATATTGTATTTCAATAAGATATTAAGAAATTTTCCTGGTTGTTCAGTGAGTAAATGGTGGCCCTAGAATTTGAATCCAGTTAGGTCTGATTCTAGAGAGCAAGAGTTTTCTTATACAACAGACTCCCTTAAGTTTACCCACTTCGACTCTTTTCACTTTTCATTTGCCCCCTCTATGCACAAATACTTTACAAGCATAAAGAAGGAAGATCAGTTATGGGGGAAAATCTGCTTATTCTTCAGAGAGTTTTATATTACACTTATTTTGAGTCATTTTCTTGGGAAAGTTATAGCGAGATGAAATATCTGACATACTTCTTTCCTAACCAATAACACTTTTAAGAACATTATTTCATGGAGATGTTAAGAAAATAAATGTAAAAATAATCTGGGTACATCAAGTTAAAACTATCCCCTTTAATTTTCAGCTAGTGAGAGCAGAGGTAAGATATACTTTTTTTTTGAAGGCCAATTTGGCAATGGGCATCCAAAGCTTTAACTTTCCGCATACACTTGAATAGAATAATACATCCATTCTTTCATCTATACAGTCAATTCAGGTTTACTTATTGAACATCTAGGAAGGCAGGTATTTCTAGCTTTTCTGGAGCACAGTGATGAAGGGTTTATGACACTAAAAATTCTAGTGTGGGATGATAGGCAAGTACATTTATACTATGATAAGAGGACTTTTGCTGTGGTGAAAATAAAGCAGGGTGTTGACAGGGTGAATCTGGAAGTGCGGGAGGAAAGAGTGATGGGTGGTAAACTATTTTGGAGTGAATTAATGGAGAGGCTCCTAGAAAGATCTGGATGAAGAGTTTCTGGAAGAGAAAAGAGTCTTGAGGCAGGAATGTTGCATTCAGGGAACAGTGGGAGGGCCAACTAAGCTGGAGAGGAGAGGGTAGCAAGGCGTGGCTGGAGACACAGGCAGGACCCTGTAGGAACAGGTAAGACACAGACCTTAGAGAACTTAGAAGCCTTGAAAGCCATGACAGGGACTTGATCCCAAGTGCTCTGGGTGTAGGAGATTAACACGATCTGCCTTTACATTGATAAGATTTCTTATTCTGAGAGGAAAGATCTAAAGTGCTCAAAGCAGAAACTGGGAAACCAAGTATCAAACTATAGCAGGAAAGAGGAAAAATGATAGACTAGGGTGATGGACAAGAAGGGATGTTCTAGGGAGATGGACTAGGGAGAGACAGATGAGGGTGCTGGACTGTGGAGGGGCTTGGACTAGGGGAAGATGGACTAGGATGATGGATTAGGGAGCAGGGGAACTGGGAGGGGATGAATTAGGGGGAGACACTCTGGAGTGATGGACTAAGGAGGAGATAGACCAGGTTGATGGAACAGAGGGGAATAAAATTGAGGGGGATGGACTAGGAGGAGATGTTCTAGGGTGATGGACCAAGGAGAGACAGACGAGGGTGATGGATTTGGGGGGCAGGTCAATTAGGGGGATGCAACAGGGGGAGCTGTTCTAGACTGATGGACTCGGGAGAGATGTTCTAGGGAGATGGACCAGGGGCAGACAGGCTAGGCTGGTGGATTAGGGGCAGGTGAACTGGATTAGGGGAGTGGTTCACTAAGGGGAGCTGTTCTAGGGTGATGGACTAGGGAGACGGATGAGGGGGAAGAGGACCAGCTGTACGAGGACGTGGAGTGAAACAGAAGAGGTGGAATTGGTGAACAGTTCTGGGATTTGGGATAAATTTGATGTCAGAGCTGGCATAACTTGCCAGATGATCTACCACGGAGGTCTGTGGCACTAATTTCACTTCTGGAAATTTATTCTAAGGTAATAATCATGGAACTCCACAAAGATACCATTATAAGAACGTTCATGATTGGCAATGGCAAAATGTTAGAAATAACTTGTACTTCTCAAACTTCTAACCTAGTTAAAAAAAAAATTATGAAAAGTCCTGGAATGATACAAATAAAAAATTAGCAGATATCTTGTCTTGGATAGTGAGATTTTTCAGTCATTATTTTTCTTTCATGTTTGTTTGTATTTTTAAATGTTTAAAATGAGAATGTTTTATGCTGTATAACAACAACAACAACAAAAAAAAACCCTCAAAGTTATGTTTCAAAAGTAAACTTGTCCTTATTTGACTGCATTTCTGCATAGCAGGGTCCAATGATTTTCCATCTAAAATGTATCCCAAGAACTCAGTTCAGTTGGACATCCTCTGAGGATTTCACAAATACTCATGATAGATTTACTATGTAGCAATATGAGCCCAAGCTGAGACTGACACTGGGATTCATACATGTCTGGAGAGCTGGCCGGGTGCATGTTTATTTATATGTGTAGTTTGTACTGGTTAGAGGGGGTGGAATGGAGAAGGCTGCAGGGAAAGAGGAATGGTGAGAACAACTCAGTGCCTATGATGTGTCTGGCATGGTCCAGGGACTAAAATTGAAGGAGCTATTTATTCAAAGATTCTGGGAGGCACAAAAGTACAAAGAGGGCATCCGCAGTGCCCAGGAGATGAAACATGGCACAGAATGGATGCAAATACACGCTCTGTCACTCTGGGGGAGGTCATAGTCAAATCTGGGCATTTTAAAGATGTCTGAAAATGCAGAGCATCTGGAAGTTCTAGTCCCGGGACCACGCTCATACAACAGAACCCTTGGAAGTGCTAAGATCCCCTCTCCAAGTGGATTCATCAACTTCCAACATAAAAGAGGGGGTGCTGGGAAATTACAGGAAGCGCATGATGACACTTTACCGACAAAGGTCTGTCTAGTCAAAGCTAGTGGTCATGTGTGGATGTGAGAGTTGGGCCAAAAGAATGCTGAGTCCCAAAGAATTGATGCTTTTGAACTGTGGTATTGGAGAAGACTCTTGGGAGTCTCTTGGACTGCAAGAAGATCCTACCAGTCCATCCTAAAGGAAATCAGTCCTGAATATTCATTGGAAGGACTGATGTTGAAGCTGAAGCTCCAATACTTTGGCCACCTGAGGCAAAGAGCCAACTCATTGGAAAAGACCCTGATGCTGGGAAAGACTGAAGGCAGAAGGAAAAGGGGACGACAGGATGAGATATTTGGATGGCATCTCTGACTCAATGCACATGAGTTTCAGCAAGCCCCAGGAGTTGGTGATGGACAGGGAAGGCTGGTGTGCTGCAGTCCATAGGGTCGCAAAGAATCTGACATGACTGAGCGACTGAACTGAATGGAGGGATTAATGTGACCCTGTTTATTTACAAAGGATAGTGTAACGTGGGGGAAACTGAGGTTACCATAGAATACAGTCTCAGCTCCCAAAACCTAGAGATGGAGAGGGCACTGGAGGTTTTCTAATATCTTCATCTAGCTCTACAACCACCCAGAAAGACATTTTCACTCCCTGAATACCCTTGATGGGACCGACAGACTCCTTTTTTGGTGGTGATATTATTTTGTTTTTGTACAGTTGTTCAGTCATGTCCGACTCTTCACAACCCCATGGACTGTAGCCCACAAGGCTCCTCTGTCCATAGGATTTCATGAGCAAGAATTCTGGAGTGGGTTGCCATTTCTTTCTCCAGGGGATCTTCCCGACCCAGGAATTGAACCCTCATCTGCTGCTTGGCAGGCGGGTTCTTTACCACTGAGCCACCAGGGAAGCCCACTTTTTTGGTGTATCAGGATAAATTTCTCTCTCTTCTCTCCTAGTCATGTTGCTTGGAAACATGGACAGGGCTTTCATGGCTGAGAAGGTGAGTATTAGTGGAAGCCAAAATCTAAGTGGGTTTCCCTGGTGGCTCAGCTGGGAAAAAATCTGTCTGCAATGTGGGAGACCCGGGTTTGATCCCTGAGTTAGGAAGATCCCCTGGAGAAGGGAAAGGCAATCCACTCCAGTATTCTTCCAGGAGAATTCATGGACTCTATAGTCCATGGGGTAGTAAAGAGTTGGACATGACTGAGCAACTTTAAAACACACACAAAATCCAGTCTGCACTCTGCTCTCCAAGTTGTGTATCTGGATTGGTGAAATGAGGCACGTTTTTAACTTGCTGAAAGAAAGCACACATTAATTCAAAAAGTTAATTTGCTCTAAAGGATGCTTTATTCTTTCTTTTAAAAATTATTCACTCAAAGCAATCATGCGTGCTAAAGGCTGTGCCAATCAAGGGCCAGGTTCAACACCAGTCCTCAGCTTTGTCTTCAGCACTTCTAGTGTGTTGCCGAACAATTTCAGCCCTGACAGTTCTTGAAGCAGTCTCAGTCTGCCACATTGCAATCTTTTAATTCCATAGAATCTATCCTTGTGGCAAGTCCCTCCAGCTCTAAGTATTTGACAGTATCATTCAACTCCTCTACACATTCTAAGCTATTTTAACAATTGCCCAACACATTACTTATCCCTATTCAAAAAAGCCTTCTTTTATCCCTCCAATAGTGCATGGCCCAGGGTGTACCCAGTATGTGTTTACAGCCTCATTTCTCTCCAGAAATCCCAGTCAAATCCTTATTCTATATCTCTTTGGCAGATATTCACACTCAAAGACCTACATAACTGCTTACACCTTTTGCTTGCTTCTCCATCTATAGCTGTTCTCCAATTATTTCTTGCGCTTTTGTTTTTTATTCCTTCAACTTGACGATAAACTCTTTGATGGTGATTCTGTGTACACAGAAGTCATGCAATAACTGTGTGCTGATTGATTTAATTCCTTTGTTACTCTGTGCCCGCGGCCCACTCTCTGCCTCTCCTTCCCCTGGTCACCTGGTTACATCGGCTTTTGATAAATACTTACTGAATGAAATAATGAACCAGCACTAACTAAATATAAGGTGTTATTGTAATAATTGGCTGGGTCAGACAGATACTTGGATACCATGTGGAATGCTGTGGCAGCATTGGAATGCCACTGGATATATGGAGGTCTGGCAGAGAGCAAACTGTGGTTGGATCTGGGCACAAGAGGGTGAGGGTGGGAGCGGGAAAAACTGAGCAGGAGTCATTATGTCTGGGATGAAGTGGAAGGTCTGAGCAGGGAAGAAAGCAGCCCCGGAGCAGACTGGCCCTCAGTGTTACAAATGCAGGTGTGAAAATCAACGATAGCTGTCACAACAATAACAATGATACAATAATATTGTGAAAAGGAAACTATCCCATAGTTTGATGTTAGTTTAATGATTTTCTCAGGTTCCCGAATAGCCTTCCCACCTATGGAACCTAAAACACATTTTGGAAAAGAAAAGTCACAAAGCATATTAAGTTTTGAATAATGGTAGTTGGAGAAGACTCTTGAGAGTCCCTTGGACTGCAAGGAGAGCCAACCAGTCCATTCTGAAGGAGATCAGCCCTGGAATTTCTTTGGAAGGAATGACGCTAAAGCTGAAACTCCTGTACTCTGGCCACCTCATGCGAAGAGTTGACTCACTGGAAAAGACTCTGATGCTGGGAGGGATTGGGGGCAGGAGGAGAAGGGGACGACAGAGGATGAGATGGCTGGATGGCATCACTGACTCGATGGACGTGAGTCTGAGTGAACTCCGGGAGATGGTGATGGACAGGGAGGCCTGGCGTGCTGCGATTCGTGGGGTTGCAGAGTCGGACACGACTGAGCTACTGAACTGAACTGATGCATACTGGAGAATTTGAGTAAAGTTGTGGTGATGACTACAAATCATTTCAAAATGTGTCAGGAACCAGATGGACTGACAAAGGGAGAGGGGTCTACAGATGGCTAGATATGTATGTGATAAGGCAAGTATAGTGAAACACTTGTTGCAGAATCTAGATGGTAGATGTGTGTGTGTGTATATATATATATATATATACACACACATGTTGACTGTAAACTATTTCAATGTTTCTATATGTAAACATGTTGGTGAAAATACACTGGAGAGCAATTGTTTCAGTTTCTTTGAAAAGAAGCATGTTGGATCCCGCAATGACAGAAGCAAAACGTAGCGCACTACACTTTTCCAGAGTGGTAGTAATGAATCTCGGATTTTTTTTTTTTTTGAGGCTATGTTTACTATCTTTATTACATAGATGGGGAAACTAAGGTTTACAGAGGATAAACTTATTTTTAAGAAAATACTTTTTTTTTCTTATTTTTTGAAATTTTTATTTTAACTTTAGTTGACTTTACATTACTGTATTGGTTTTGCCAAACATTGACATGAATTCACCACGAGTGTGCAAGCGTTCCCAAACATGAATCCCTTCCCACCTCC
>SJYQ01002804.1:57089-100375 GCA_006410935.1 Redunca redunca
TATATATATATATATATATACACACACATGTTGACTGTAAACTATTTCAATGTTTCTATATGTAAACATGTTGGTGAAAATACACTGGAGAGCAATTGTTTCAGTTTCTTTGAAAAGAAGCATGTTGGATCCTGCAATGACAGAAGCAAAACGCAGTTCACGACACTTTTCCAGAGTGGTAGTAATAAATCTCGGATTTTTGTTTTTTTTGAGGCTATGTTTACTATCTTTATTACATAGATGGGGAAACTAAGGTTTACAGAGGATAAACTTATTTTTAAGAAAATACTTTTTTTTTCTTATTTTTTGAAATTTTTATTTTAACTTTAGTTGACTTTACATTACTGTATTGGTTTTGCCAAACATTGACATGAATTCACCACGAGTGTGCAAGCGTTCCCAAACATGAATCCCTTCCCACCTCCCACCCCATACCATAAGCATCAAGAAGAAAGCTAATGCTTTTGATTGGCTCTTCCAGTTTGCTTGTTTGGATCAAGCTCCAGATAAAGCCCAGCCTTTCCAACTGATGCACATCTTGGCTTGTCAGGCTTGTTTAATTGATAAACACCTGCTTTCTTTCCTTGCTTCCTTCTTTCTTAAATACTTATTTATTTATTTGACTGCTCTGGGTCTTAGTTACAGCATGTGGGATCTGGTTCCCTGACCAGGAATCAAATCCAGGCCTTCAGCATGGAGTCTCAGCCACTGGACCACCAAGGAAGTCCTCCTTCCTTCCTTCTTTTTATCTTGCAAATTACTTGTTAAGGAAACCGAATCATTTGTCTTGTACAAATTCCAACAGTCTGACTTCCACTAATTACACCTCCATGTTGTCATCAAAGGTGTTTCTTTGTTTTTCGAACTTCCTGTACTGCTGGCTTGACCTAGAGGAGTGACCAGATTTAAGTCTGATTTCTTAGCAAACTGTTTCATGAGAAGTGTGTGCTCTTCCATGATGAGGTCCGTAACGCTTGATTCTCTTTTTATAGTGTTAACAGCCACAGATGTTCAATGATCCGGTAGTTTTGCTGCTGCTGCTGCTAAGTAGCTTCAGTCATGTCCAATTCTGTGCTACCCCGTAGACGGCAGCCCACCAGGCTCCACCGTCCCTGGGATTCTCCAGGCAAGAACACTGGAGTAGGTTGCCATTTCCTTCTCCAATGCATGAAAGTGAAAAGTGAAAGTGAAGTCGCTCAGTCATGTCCAACTCTGTGTGACCCCATGGACTGCAGCCCACCAGGCTCCCCCGTCCCTGGGATTCTCCAGGCAAGAACACTGGAGTGGGTTGCCATTTCCTTCTCCTAAATCTCCGAATTTATAAAGTGTTTTAGAGTCTACCTAATACAAAATATGATGACTGAAAGAAAAGACTTTGGAGCTAGACCGGCTGCTTTCTGATTGCTAGCTGTGGATAAGCCATTTAAATCCTGTGTCCCTTGGTCCTTCCATTTGTAAAAGCTGTATAATAAGTCTTCCCAGAGATGCTGTAATGTTGAAATAAAGCAGTGAATTAAAATTGCTTAGGAAGGAAAATAACAAGCTCTGTATTAACACTAGTTATAATAATAATAATGTTGTTGTTGTTATTACATTGTCCCATTGGCTTTCTGAATAGGAATAATCGATTTGTTTTACAGCAGAGGCAACTGAGGTTTAGAGAGAAGTCTTTCATCTAAGACCATGGAGATTAGTCAGAGGTGATCCTGGCATGAAACTCAAGTCTTCTTTTTCTCTTTTGAAATATGCTTCCTTGTTTCCCAACAGTCATTCAGATTTTCAATCATCTCTAAGGTGGAAAAAGAAAGCTATGGGCCCAGCAGAGTGCTTGGTACATGGTAGGTACTTAAAAAAGCAAGTGAATGATAAAAGCTCATTTAGAGCACTCACTGTGTCTGCTCCCCTGCTAAAGCACTACACATTATCTCAAGCATCACCATAAAAGCTCTGAGTTTAGTTTTACTGCCTTTACTTTCCAGATGAGAGAAGAGAATTTAGGAAGTGTATATTGCCCAAGATCCCACAACTAGCACGTCTGAGCCACAGATCCATCTGGTTCCAAAGTCCTATGCCTTTTAACCAACACTGCAACACTTTCTTGAATGAAGGGAAGGCTGCTTCAAAGCTGAGCCGAATGGTAGAAATTAAGAGACATGAGCCATTCTACCCTTAATCCACAGAGCTCCCCCTGGGTCCTTCTCATCATAGATGCATTGTATTACTAGCAAATGTGAATGTTTTGATGAATTAGGCAAACACTCCAATTGCCTGTACATTGCAACATCTTCCCTTCAAAGGCCAGGGAATGTAGACTGTACGTTCTTTGTCCAGCTTGTCTGAATGCGTCAACGCTGTCTGGGAGGCACAGAGGTGGACGCTTTCCTAGCAGGGTTGAGGCCCCCTCCTGCATATCCAGCTCCTGTATTTGTAACATTGCCATGTGCTGTACCACTGGGCCAAGGAATGAAGGGGCCCATGGTCCCAGCCACCTCCGATTATGCAAGCCAAGAAAAATTTGCAAATCGCATGAGAAAAGGAGGCAGTCCCCAAACATCTTTATTTGTTCATTTCTGTGCCCTGACACTTTGATTGCAGTCTTGCACTTAGAAATTTCAAGATAAGTATCAGCAGCTGGACACCGGGTAAATCAGAGACACAGACTCTGTGTAAATATTGGAGTTTCGAAAGCACAAAATGATGTCCAATGGCTTGGAGCACCGAACACAGTGGGAAGGGAGGGGGAGTGATGCTCTGGCTTTGGCAAAGTCAACCTTCTGAGAAACTTGTGGACATGTCTGTACATGCCTGAACTTGCCTGACAAAACCAAGCAGAGATTTCAGAGTCTGCCAGATCCAGATACGAGTGGCCTGTTTGCTCGGAACCAAAAAGGAACAGTCAGAGGAAATGAAGGATTAGGATGAAGAAACAAAAGATTAGAGGGCTGAAATCTGTTAACAGAACAGAGGGTGCGGGCTGGGTAGTCATGATAATGCTAGCAAGCTGAGCAGCCGTCTGTTGAGTGGCTACCATTGACAAGATCCAGGGCTGGACTTTTCACATCCATTCACACAATTAGCTCTACCAATCATTTGGAATTTGGACTGAATTTGCCCCCATTTTATATATATATTAAAAAAAAAAAGAAGAAACTGAGATTAAGTGATTGGACAACTGTATCAAGGTCAGAAATCAGCAAGTAAAAGGAAAAGAAGGTTACAGCACATGCTGGTCAGACCCAGACCCACTATGTGTTACATCTTGAGATGCCCCCACGGCCGCTTCACATGGATTTAAACAAAGAAGGAACCCAGGACCTAAACTACCCCAGAGGTAGAATAAAGAATAACCATTCTACTTGATTCTGAAATGTTCAAAGGGGTTATATAATCTATTGGATGAGAAGAGATAAAAGTACTTAAAAGGGTTTTGCTTCAAGGACAATATATTTCGTATACTAGATATACATTTTAACTAGTAAATATTCATTTTTTTCCCTTCTCCTGAGATAAGCAATGAGAAGGGGAATTCTATTTGAGAGGAGAGGAAAAAAAAAGAAACAGAAACTCTCTCTTCAGGGGTTGAAATAAAGGGTGGTACTGATCTCTCAGCATACTATAAGCAGAGATTAAAGAGTTTTGCTGGTAAAATCTGTCAGGAAGATGGACCGGAAAAGCATGGCCAACACTGGGTGTCAGAGCAATCTGATCAGCTGAGTAAGAGTGTAGATACATTGATGAGTGAAGTTCGAAGAACAAGTAAAGCTAGGTAACATGCTGTAGCTACACTGAGAAGCTTAGCACATTATTTAAGATACTCTGATTGCAAGTAACAGAATTCAACTTGAGGTAGCGTAAGCCAAAAAAAAAAAAAAGAGAGAGAGAGAGAATTAGTGAAAGCACACAGGGTTTCTCTTGGAATGGCCTGTGTAAAATACAATGGGAGAAAAATTTAAGCTGCCTGGGAGAATAGGGAGAAATGATACTAGAGAGGATGACAGAATTCCAAATCCTGAAGTTCTCTGTAGACCCCAGGAAGCCACACGGATTCAATTCTAAAGGCAACAAGGAACCAGAAAGGAGGTAACATGACCAAGAAGCATGAAAATGGGATTACCAGATAAAAAGATCATTTGATTTGCTGGAAGGGTTAAAGAAAGGAAGGTGTCAAGGATGACTTGATTTTCTTGGCTGTGTTTGTAGTAGTAACAGAGATGAGGTGGGAGAAAATGGTTAATGATGCATTTAGTTTGGGACAGATTGGGTTTGACATGTCTATAGGCCTTCCAAAACATATTGATAGAAAGTTAGAGGCATGGGGGTACTGCTCAGTACAAGTATTGGAGTTGGGGTTAAGAATGTGAAGCTGCCAGCATGGAGATGCTAAGTGAAACCATAGCAATGGCTCAGGACATCTGAGGAAGTGATGAAAGATGTGAGAGCAGGAAGGAGAATCCAACACAGAACTTTAAAAAATAAACAAATAGTAATGGGTCAGGCATATTAAGAAGAATGCCTTCAAAGTTCCTAAGAGAAGCCAGAGAGATAAGAGGAAATTATAAAAAGGGTTACTTCCAGAATGGCAAGGCAGAGACCTCTGAAAATCCACTCCTCCATCCAAGCAAGGAGAACACTGAAACAATTGTCAAAATCAACCTTTGCAGAGTGCTAGATATTAACCAAAAGCTTGCAATAATCTGAAGAGTTTTTGTTGAAGGAAAACAGCTGAACCTCAGTGACAATAGTAAGCAGCTTTGTGGCATTTTAACATGCCATTTGGCTTTTTCCTTCCCAAACCACAGCCATGAAAACCAACAGACTCATAATCAAGGTAGCTGCGAAATGCACAGTCTAGAAAAGGCAGAGTTTAGGAATCTCCCCAAAGCCCCATTCTCAGAGAATTATTACTATTTGATTTGTCTGGAAGCTCCCTGGAATACCCGTTCACAGGGCTTGTCTTTATGTGACCTGACCCAAAGACAGCCAACTCATTGGAAAAGACCCTGATGCTGGAAAAGACTGAAGGCAAAAGGAGAAGAGGGTGGCAGAGAATGAGATGGTTCGACTCAATGGACATGAATCTGAGCAACTCTGGGGGATAGTGAAGGATAGGGAAGCCTGGGGTGCTGCAGTCCATGGGGTCACAAGAGACACAACTTAGTGACTGAACGACAAAAGGCTCCAGAAATATAGGTTGTTTTAATTTCTAAAAAATCAATCAAGATAACATACCATATTAATAAAGGACAAAAACCACATTATTATTTCAGTACTCACTTTTAAATGACTGGACAAAATTCTATATTCTTCCGTCATAAAACAACTCAAAAACTATAGATAGAAACTTTTCAACATTAAAATACATTTCAGAAAAAACCATGGCTAATATCATGCTTAATAGTGAAAGACTGAAATCTTAGGATCAAAAACAAGGACACACCTTCTCACTATTTCTATCTGTTGCTCTAGGTCCTAATTAGGACAATTAGTCAAAAAAAGAAAAAAGGTCATCCAAACTAGAAAGAATAAAATGTAACTATCTCTATTTGTGGATGACATGATTATTTATATAGAAAATTCTAAGGAATCCTGGAGAAGGAAATGGCAACCCAGTCCAATATTCTTGCCTGGAGAATCACGTGGACAGAGGAGCCTGGTGGGCTACAGTCCATGGGGTTGCAAAGAGTCAGATACGACTGAATGACTAACACACACACAAGAATCCACAAACAAGTATTAAAACTAATAAGTGAGCTCAGCAAAGCTACAGGATACAGAATCAATATGCGAAAATCAATTGTATTCTATACACTAACAATCAACATTTCAAAAGAAAATTAAGAAAATAATTTCATTTATTATAGCAATTGAATGCCTAGAAATAAATCCTTATATTTGCAGTTAATTAATTTTTGATAAGATTGCTCAGACAAACCACAAGAAAAGAATAGTCTTTTCAACAAATAGTGCGGTGACAAATGGATACACACACAGAGAAGAAAGAAGTTGGACCCCTCATGATATGAGAAAATGAACTCAACTGGATCATAGACTTGAATATCAGAAATTAAACTACAGAACTCTTAAAAGTAAACGTAGTATTAAATATTCATACCTTGGAATTAAACAAACTTTTCTTAGATATGACACCAAAAGTATAAATGAAAAGAGAATAAGTAGATAAACTGGACTTTATCTAGTTTAAAACCTTTTTGCTTCAAGGGCATCATCAAGAAAATGAAAAGACAATCCACATAATAGGAGAAAATATTTGAAAATTATTTTTATGATAAAGGACTTACGTCCAAAGTAAATAAAAATGTATTACAACTCAATAGTAAAAAGACAGATAACATAACTTACAGGCAAAATATCTGAATGCACATTTATCTCTTAGGAATATACCCAAGAAAAATGAAAATATATTCCCACATAAAAACCTGTACACAAATATTCACAGCATAATTATACATAGCAGCCAAAAAAGTAGCCAAAACAAATATCCATCAACAGATAAATGAATAAGCAAAATGTGGTATATCCATATAACAGAACATTATTTAGCCACAAAAGAATGATATACTGAAATGCTACAGCATGAATTAGCCTTGAAAGTATTATTTTATGTGGAAGGAGCCAGTAACCAAATATCACATTGAATAGTTATACTTACTTAAAATGTCCAGAATAGACCAAAAAAAAAAAAAAGTAAAATAAAGTAGCTTAGTGGTTGCCTGGGACTGGGTAGGGGAAGGGAATTAGAACTGACTGCTACAGGATATGAAATTTCTTTGAAGTGATGTAAATGTACAGTAATTAGATAGTGGCTGCTGCTGCTGCTGCTAAGTCGCTTCAGCCGTGTCCGACTCTGTGCGACCCCATAGATGGCAGCCCACCAGGCTCCCCCGTCCTTGGGATTCTTCAGGCAGGAACACTGGAGTGGGTTGCCATTTTCTTCTCCAGTGCGTGAAAGTGAAAAGTGAAAGTGAAGTCACTCAGTAGTGTTTGACTCTTCGCAACCCCATGGACTGCAGCCCACCAGGCTCCTCTGTCCATGGGATTTTCCAGGCAAGAGGACTGGAGTGGGGTGCCATTGCCTTTTCCGACATAGTGGCTAGTGTTACATAACTCTGTAAATATATTTAAAAAACACTGAATTGTACTTTTAAAAGGTAAATTTTATGATGCAGGAATTGTATCTCAACGGAGCTATTACAGAAAGAGAAGAGGATGGCAGCAGGCACGGTGACAGCAGTATCATATGCTGTGAATGACCATTTATATGAGGAAGAGAAACATTTTCGGGATGCATCAGCAGTGAAGTTGTTGATGAACTGGATGATTAGATAGTGGAGAGGTGTGGCAAAGCAAGTTTGATTCATCAGCCAGTATTCGTGAATTGCAAATTACACATTGGCATATGTCATTCAGTTGAGAAATGAATGAAAGGAAGGAAGGTAGATGGTATAACGTGTAGAATTGAAAATGGAGGAAGAGAAAGGGAGTGATTAGAAGCATAGACAATTTTTCTAGAAGTTTGGTTGCAAAGAACAGAAAAAAATATGTTCGTATTTGAAAAGAGACATAGATTTAGGCCTCTTTGTAACTTGTTAATCTGAGAGAAATTAACACATCTTAACATGAGTGAACTAAACGCTACTGCTGATGGGAGCAGTTTGTGGGAGCAAGAGGGCTGAGGTTGCTGATGCATTATAGGGAGGTGATTGCTCAAAGGACAAAGTTCTGGAATTCAACAGAACTCTGATTAAGGAATTATCTTTAGATAGTAAGGGAGAGACATAAATGAATGTTTTGTGTGATAGGAGGAACAGAGGATGAATAGGCAGCTTATCTTGAAGACTTGTGTGAGAATGTTGAAGGAATTCCCCAGTGCTGGCTCCTATTATAAAGGAGGGTTTATCTGTGGGAGCCAAGAAAGAACCGATGGAACTTCCAGACCCAAAAGGAGGTGGTGAGACAGTTGCAAAGGAGAAAGGCTGAGAGCAGCAGTGTGAATTGGAAACATGAAAGAACGCTTTCAGTGTAGAGGGCTCAAGTGGAGTTTGGGACTATAAACTTACTGTAGCTTCAACCCTCAGCACTGGGCAATCATTCCTTCTTCCGGGGTTTAGCAGTCGTATTCAGAGGCAACACTAATAAAGAAGATCTCTGGATGTGTTCAGAAGAGTTTTCCCAGGGAGGCCAGTGAATGTTCCACAGTGAAGGAAATGAAAATAGTTTATGGACAAAGGAATCCTTTAAAGTGGGCATCAAGAATCAAAGCTACAGAGAGGAAGTAAAGCCTGGGCATGACTGATAGGGAGAAAGGAGAGGGGTCAAAGAACTGGAGGGGTTTTCTCTCCCTTTCCTGGTCTGTTTTTATCTCCCCTTACCCCTCTTCCCACCAGCCTTCTCCTTCTACAGCTCCTTCTTAAAGAGATGCTTGTTTAAAATTGCTTTCCGGCTCAGTTGGTTATGCTCTTGATGGATGAGTTCATCAGTTCTTGGAGAAAGTCTTAATGTACTGGCAATTGGATGAGACGTAGGTCAATTTAGGATACTACATGGCCAGCTCAATGGCTAAGCGTGAACAGAGGAGTTCTTCTTAGATTTTCACAACAACTCTGTCCTATAAGTGAGGCAAAGAGAAGAATCTACTCCAGTGTCCCAGGGGAAATGTGAGGGAAGTTCCAAGTACAGGGTTGGAATCCCAGCCTGTCTTCTCTGGCTCTTCTCCATTCTATGTTGACAGATAATTTAATTTGTAAATGAGAATACATACATTCAATGCAGTAAAGAGCATCCTACTTATTTGCAAGAGTGACATTTAATCATAGAAAATCCTTAAAATCATAATCCATCACATACTTTAAATATAATTATTACTTTATTCGTGTAGTTCTTCCTTGGCTTTCTAATCTATCTTTTCAATATGTTCAGCCATTGCCCATCCCTCTCCCTGTAAGCATTTTCTTTAAATTACAGCCCAAACATAAGTTAGGCAACATCTTACATATGATATGAGAAGGGTCACTACTTTCACGAACCTTGAAATCCAACTGAGAATACAAAATATGTTTGTATATATGCATATTTGAGAGTATAACATATGCTATGTTGGAAAGAGTTAATTATTTATGTTAACTTTTAATTATTTTTCATGTGATGACACAGCTTTCCAAGTAAACTCATTTGAACATCTGTTCCTTCTAGTAAGTTAGAAATCAACAGTTTTATTTAACATTATCATATCCAGACAACATTTAAATAAAATTTTTTACTCGTCGCTGAAAATTTGATGGCAGGAATTGTGTCATTTGGGTCGCTTCAAACTTAGTGTCGGTACTTAACAAACATTTGCTGGTTTTAACTGAAGTGCTAAGCCAAAACAATCAGTCTTAGCACAAATGCATACCTATACTGGCTTCATATAAACACCTGCAAATTGTCTAGTGTTGAGACACAGAAATCTTCACCAGCTAATAACTTAGTGATTCTAAGAAAGTCATGAACTCCCTGGATACCAGTTTGTTTACTTGTTAAATGGGGATACTATTTTATTATCATCTAATAATAAGGATAAGTGAAAATTATCAAAGAGAAGTGAAAATTCTATGAGTTCTGGTAAATGTGCAAGAGCTGTAAGAGGTTATGGACAGTGTCATTTCCCCAGCATAAAGCATTTTCTATAGTTGTAGGCCTGTTATGATCTTCTACAAGTTGTTATTTTATAGTTAAACCCAGAAAATACTCAAAGAGAATGAAAACACACGCACATACATATACATATATTGTTGTTTAGTCACGAACTCGTGTCTGACTCTTTTGTGACCCTGTGGACTGCAGCCCACCAGGCTTCTCGGTCCATGGGATTTCCCAGGCAAGTGGGGGCTTTCCTGTGGCTCAGACGGTAAAGGATCTGCTTGCAATGAGGAAGACCTGGGTTCGATCCTTGAGTCAAGAAGGTCCCCTGGAGAAGGAAATTAAGGCTCCTCCTGGCATTCTTACTGGAAAATCCCAGGGACAGGGGAGCCTGGTGAGCCACAGTCCATGGGGTCGCAAAGAGTTGGACATGAAGCGACCAGCCGGAGAAGGCAATGGCACCCCACTCCAGCACTCTTGCCTGGAGAATCCCATGGACGGAGGAGCCTGGTGAGCTGCAGTCCATGTGGTCGCTAAGAGTTGGACACAACTGAGTGACTTCCCTTTCACTTTTCACTTTCATGCACCGGAGAAGGAAATGGCACCCCACTCCAGTACTCTTGCCTGGCAAATCCCATGGACGGAGGAGCCTGGTGGCTGCAGTCCATGGGGTCGAGAGGAGTCGGATACGACTGAGCGACTTCACTTTCACTTTTCACTTTCATGCACCGGAGAAGGAAATGGCAACCCACTCCAGTGTTCTTGCCTGGAGAATCCCAGGGACGGCAGAGGCTGGTGGGCCGCCGTCTATGGGGTCGCACAGAGTTGGACACGACTGAAGCGACTTAGCAGCAGCAGCAGCAGCAAGTGACGAACACTAGCACCAGCAGGCTCTTCTGTCCATGATTTCCCAGGCAAGATACTGGAGTTGGTGTCGTTTCCTTCTCCAGGGGATCTTCCTGACCCAGAGATCAAACCCAAGTGTCCTACCTGGCAGGTGGATTCTTTTCCACTGAGTCACCAAGGACACTCACATACACGTGCACATGAACAAATGTTTTCTTTTGAAAAGCCATTAGATCGAAGAGTCAAATATCTTCACCCTGACATGCATATCACTAAAGAGAATAAGAAATGGATCCAATTGCTGATGGCTGTTACTAGTTGGTCATGTAGGAAGAAAAATACCCTTAAACGTTTTTATTTGATGCCACCTTTAAACTTTGAAACAGAAGATAATTGGTACAGATTGACATTTAAAGGAGGGCATCTCCACTCATGCAACTTGGGTCTGGACAGTAATCTGGGAGGTGAGAAGAGGCTGCCTTGTGTATTGCAGGAAGCTGAGTAGCATCCCTGCCCTCTGCCTCCTGGATGCCAGTAGTGCACTGCCCTTCTTGCAGGCATGACAGCCCCAAATGGCTCCAGATGTTGCTGAAAGTCCACTGGGAAGAAAGTGAAATTACCCCCAGGTGAGAACTACTGCTTTAAATAGTATGAACCAACATGTTCATGCAGTACTTTGCAAAGCTCCTTTAAATAGATTATATATTAAATTCCTTACAACATCTAAGACTTTGAAAAAGTAAATGACTTGTCCAAAATCCCACAGCTGGGGATCATGGGAAGCCAGAATTCAAGCTCAATTTCCTAATGTCTCCAATTCATGCTCATACCACAACTCATCTTATGCAGGAACTTGGAAGAATCATAAATGACCTAACCAAGAATTCTACTTTCTAGCTCCTTACAGATGGGTGAAGGGATATCTCAAAGAGAGAACAATGCCAGGCCCTCTTTCATTCTTTAACTCATTTTCCCCTTTAACTTTAACTCATTTTCCCCATTTTCTTTAACTCTTAACCCCTTGTTCCCTGATTAATAAGACAGTGAGAGTCTGGCTTCTGTGAGCCCTGTTATTCTATTGGACAACTAGAGTTTAACATTAGCGACTAAAAGTTACTGTTTCCATCTTGTCTGGAAGTTCCTTTTCTTTTGTATTCACTTAGTCTTAGATGTGCTTGCTTTTCTCAGCTCTTGCTGCCATGTGAGTTTTGTTCCTATGGGACCCTTGAATCTATTTTTCAGTTGAGCCAAAGCTAGGAAGTAGCATGACCAACTTATCCTGGTTTATCTGGGACTTTCCTGATTTTATCACTAAAAGTCCCGAATCTCAGGAATCCTACAGTCCAGAGGTAGAATGATATCCCTCATGTAACTGACTGATGATCTCAGTAACCTGGAGGATTTAGAAGGAAAAAACAGTCTTCAAATTGGTATAGAACCACTGGTTCCCTGACATTAGTCCAGAAAGAGAATCTTGGAACAGTCACTGACTTTTAATAAGGTACTTAGATGCAGAGAGAGAGAGAGATGAGGATGTCTGAATATGTTGATGTGCTGGCATGGCAGTATGTTGACGTGACTTGCATGGATAGATGAACGATTTCTTTAATATAGATTCTAACTTAGAGCTTAACATATTCATTTGTTTAGAATACATCATAATATCTAAAAATAAGTATCAATATCTCCAGTTTATAGACAAGCAAGTCAAGACTCATTTGAATAAGTCCTTTGGGGACACGTAGACATTTCAAGGCACAGCTGGGATTTGAACCCAAATCTAATCAATTCTAATCTCTCATCTCAAGTCTTTGCCTCCTTCTCTGTATCTGACATCTAGAAATTTTCATTATCAAAAGGCAATAGGCAGCTATTACTGCTCATCAAATTCCTCTGATGGAATAAAGGACAAGAGTCATAAATAGGCTTTCTACTTAATTCAATTCACATTCAATTAATATTTAGTGAGGGTCTTTAGAGGACTGGAAACTGTATAGTATTTTTAATGAAATAAAGTCTGAAAATTCTAATCTTTCCTGATATAAGAAACTTTGAAGTTGTGTTTTTTTTTCCCCACTTGCTTTTGAGAGAGACTCTTCTTCTCTCAGTACACATCAAAGTGCATTCAAGGGTAAAAGGGCTTATTTTCTGTTATCTGAAATACTTATGGTATTTTAAAGTAGATTATTAATGAATTAATAATTGACACATTAATAATCCACCTAGCTGTGTGACATGCTCAGAGCATACCTGCTGAGTGACCCACTGCACCCAGGCATATAACTTTGGTTTTCAGGAGGCGAGAGTCCAATAAGTGCGGTGGGAAGAATGGTGACTTTAATATGAGCTGCAATTCTGTCTTTATTAGCCATTTTTGTATTTCAAATTTTCAAGAACCTTTGGAGCACAAGGGTAACAACGGGACTTGATTCTGATTTCTATCATAACCACCCTGAATCTCTCTAGTCTGTTTCTTTCTTCATTACTTCATTCACTCAACAAATATAATGGAAGTAGGAACAGAGGATATTATGGGAAGCACAGTACTCGCTGTAACGGAATTAGCAGAATTATTGGAATTATCAAGGTGGACTGCGTCAGGGATGGAGCATGATCAGAATGAAGGATCAGCACATGCTTAGTTACAAGGTCAAGGGAAAGATCTGCTGTTTAATAGAAGCAGAATAAACTTATTCTGAGAAGTAAATAAAGTATATTTAAAAAGTAGCAAGGGGGTGAGGCTGGAGGGGAAAACAGGACTGGAATGTAAAAGATTTGTTTTACATTTAAAGGGGCTACACCACTGAGGAGTTCAGGTACGGGTTCGATCGGTACTGTTTTCGCTTTTAAGAAATATCCCACATCCTTCATTGTGGAAGATGAAGAACTTCAAAATATTTACTTTCGATGAGAGAGAAAAGTGCCTTGGACATGGGCACTGTTGCCGGGATAGAGAGAAGAAAGCAGATATTTAGAAAATTTCTACTGAGGGAAAGAGCCATTGTTTTGATAAGGAATACTGAGGCCATGGAGAAAAGTTGTCTTGTCACACACAGACCTCATAAGAGGGATGTCATATGAAACCTCAGTACAGAGCAGAGGGTTTGGAGACAGATAAGAATTCAATCTCAGCTCAGCCATTTGCTAGATGTGTGACCTTGAATGAGTTACTGCAACTCTGTGTGCCCCCAGTTCCCTCAGGTGTAAAATTAAGATAATAATGTAACGATTGATGTTTCATAGTGTTTCAAGAATTCAAAAGAACAAAGCATTTAAACCAGTAACTGGTGGATAGTAGGCACTCAGTAAATCATTACTGTGATCATCATCCTATCTCTTCCTTCTCTCAACCTACCTTGGCCTCAGATGCGAGGGAGTCCATTGCTGACCTAAGTGGATGGGCTATTTTGAATACTCTGTGTGATCCTTCTACCCCACTGCTCCTGTCTCTTCCAGTGAGAAGCCTGGAGACGCCAAGTTCTGCCCCACAGGCAGGGCTCCCCTTGGGGTTTCCGGTGGCTCTGCTTGAGTACAGATGGGGGCAAAATCTGGTGTTGCCTCCTTATGGTATGCCTGGGCAAGATGACAGACACATCTGTTTCTCTTCGAAGCTGGAAAGACAGTACCAAGGATGAGGATGGTGTCACCGTCACCAAGGTGAAACATGTATCACTCTTCTAGGGAATGACCTTGGATAAAATGGAACTGTGCTGAGGCAAGGTGGGCACATCGATGCAGGGCTCTTCCGCCCCGTGCCTTGTAGCCTAGCCCCCAAGGCACCACGAGGCTTACTTAAGGATCATCCCTGACTTTCTGCCCTTGTGATAGAGGAGAAGAATGGATTGGAGCATTTTAAGCCTGGGAAGACTCTAAGGCAGTGGTCCCCAACCTCCGGAATCTAATGCCTGACGATCTGAGGTGGAGCTGATATAATAATAATAGAAATAAAGTGCACATTAAATGTAATGCACTTGAATCATCCTGAAACCATCCCCCACCACCCAGGCCCATGGAAAAACTTTTCTTCTGTGAAAATGGTCCCTGGTGCCAGAAGGTGGGGAACTGCTGCTCTAAGGCACATGACATTCAGTGAGCTTCTTCTATTTTTAGATGTGGGACCTAGCCCCAACAAAAGGAGCTTGCTCAAACCCTTACATCAATTTCATGATAATAAAAATGAATAAAGTGCCTCCTTGTTGAATAAATACAATCAACGGTACCTGCTATACAGCAGCTTCTCAGAGCAATTCATCTGACTTTCCATCATAGTATGCTTCTTTCCTGCCTGGTTGTGTATACGTGCATACATTTTTCACACCAGTAGCCTGGTGAGAAGGGCACAGCAACCCACTCCAGTATTCCTGCGTGGAGAATCCCATGGACAGAGGAGCCTGGCCAGCTATGGTCCACAGCGTCACAGAGTCGGACACAACTGAAGCAACGTAGTACACACACAGCCTAATGAATCTCTGAGAGATGAGATTCACCCTTTCTCACAAGTGTCCTATACGCAGTGCTATACACAATGTGGCAAATTCTCAATAATCAGTTATTGATTATTAACAATGGAAAATAGATGCATCGATCAGAATGCTAGCTCTTGGATCACAAAGTCCACCTTAGAAGAAAGTGTGCTGGAGACTATGCCTCTTAAACAGAACCAAGAGGGCCATATTCATCACTTGATTCACATTGTTTTATTTAAACTCTTTCAGGAGTTTAGAGAGTCTCCCAAGTTCTCAAGTTGTGTAACCGAGTTACCCAAAGGATTAGGCAGATAGAGAGGAAAATGTAGCCTTTATTACTGAAAGAGCTGTTTAAGAAGGAGCAGTGGCATTCTTTCAGAATTAGACAGAGGTGTCCACCCGGTCAGAGAGGCCCTGGACATCCCCAGGCCTCTTGGGCACGAGCAGGGCCATAACAGCCTGGTTTATTGCATGACAGAAGGCAAACCAGATCATTGGTTCTCAGAAGACAGGAAGATTCCAAAGAGGAAAGGGACTCGGTTAAGTATGACTTCCTAGTTCTTCATCCCAGTTAGACAAGTGAACGGTGGTGAGAACCTACAAAGTGTTTGCTTGTGGACCTCCTTCCACGTGGAAACACACACCCTTCCTCCTAACAACATTCCCCAACATTCCCATCTATCAGAGGTAATTGCTATTGTTGTTTTGGTCACTAAGTTGCGTCTAACTCTTTGCGACCCTTTGGACTGTAACCTGCCAGGCTCCTCTGTCCACAGGATTCTCCAGACAAGAATACCGGAGTGGATTTTCATTACCTCCTCCAGGGATCTTCTCAGCCCATGGATTGAACCCATATCTTCTGCACTGACAGGCAGATTCTTTACCATCTGAGCCACCAGGGGAGCCCATCAGAGGAAATAAGTGCGATTAATTTTCCCTTTTAACAAATGAGAAATCTGAGAGTCAGGGAGTAAGAGGCTTACTCTAGGTCACACAGCAAGTAAACAAGCAGGCCAGATCTGAAAACAGGGCTGTCAGTGTGCCCCAAAGGTGTAGACGATATGCTATATTACATCACTGCCTATTTCTCAAAGGTAGTCATTCCAATTCCCTGGGTCAATTAAAAGGAGCATTTTAAAGGATGCTCACTACTTTGATCCATGAGGCTGTTTGGCTGGCATCTGAATGGAGACTGATGAGGGCAGGGTATTAGCAGGGCTCTCTTGCTTGAGGTACTGAGGGGTTTATCTTTGTAGCTGAGGAGAGGATGTGTGCCTGTGTGCTAAGTTGCTTCAGTCATGTCTGACTCTGGATGACCGTGTGGACTGTAGCCTGCCAGGCTCCTCTGTCCACGGGATTCTCCAGGCAAGAATCCTGGAGTCAGTCACCACGCCCTTCTCCATCGGCTCTTCCTGACACAGGGATCAAACCTGCGTCCCGTGTTTTCCTGCATTGGCAGGTGGGTCCTTTACCACTAGGGTCACCTAGGAAGCCTAGAGAACATAAATTGTGAGAGCAAGGAGCATGGCTGACAACACTTCCCTGGAAAGGGTGCGCCCTTACTGGGCTTTACTGAACCAGACGATCTAGGTGAAGACTCCTCCATGTGGCTTCTCCCATTGGCCACCGACTCATGTGAAGAGTAAGATTCGTGCTTTGTGCAGAAGAAATAGGTAGAAAGCAATACCTTTTTTGATTGCTTAAGAGTCAGGAGTTGCAACCAAACCAATCTGCCTGACATTTTCAATACTTTTCTGAAAATATTCTCTGCCCAGCTGAAGGCAGGAACATAAGAATCTCTGTTCTCAGCTCATGTCAACCAGTGTTATATCTGATAGAGCAGGACAGGATAGAGTTTTAGCCAGAAGGGGCACCTTCTGAACCAATGGCGCCTCATATCAAGAGACTTGTGGGGCCCTAAGGGACAGCATTTCACTTTTCAGAGCCTCTTCCCTCTTGATTCTTACCTTAACCACTCACATCACAAACCATGTTTCCGAAAGAGGTGAGTAGCACTACAGGCACAAACCTTGGAGGTTAGTAGACTTCCTGGCCATACCATTTATTGCTGGTTTGACCTTGGGTGGCCACCCAGCCTCTTGGAACCTCAGATTCACAATATGGAAAACGTGGGTGATAATATTTGCCTTCTGCCTTCTTCTGGGGAGAGATGAAAACAGTGCAAATAAAAACACTTCGCACACTGATTGACATGTAAGAAATGCTTGCTCAGTGATGGCGTATTTCATGATTATGGTAACATTAGACACTATTATCACCATCTGATCCCAAGTAAATATGCACTAATGGAGTAGTGGAAACAGAAATTTTACAAGGAGGAGGCCCATAAAACTTTTTTAAAGGTACTTTAGAGATATTGAAGATGACACCTCCCATTATATTATACATGATTTCTTCAGTGACAACCCAGAAAGGAACTGATTTCAGCCTTAAAACCAGCAAATAACTGTTTTCTCTTGAGAAGCGGTATTGAATCTTACAACAGATTGCATTTCTGTTTTCAGTAGTAGGAAGCTCATATTTAAAGTAGGACAATAAATTACCATTTATGTAAATATCCTTTTATTCAAGGGCTCATTATACCAAGGAGAACATTGTGGCCCCAAATGATTTATTTTATGTACTTGACACAATTGATCTTTTCCTCAAATTTGGGACTCTTTTGTTTCTTGAAAAACTACTCTTTTGAAAATCTGTTCCCTTTCTTCTCTTCTGGGTTATTGTACTTTGATGCCTCCCATATCCCACATTTTCAATGTGCTTTGTCCTGTATCATCGTATTTAAATCTCCAAGAAATGTTCTGAAGCATGATTTACTCTTATCTTCACTTTATAGAGAAGGAAACAAGTTTAGAGAGATTTGCCTTTACCTGATACACTAGTCATTCTCCCATTCCTTTCATTATACTTTCTCTCCACATATGATGCATTATCTGACCATATTCATGACATTCTGCAGTCCAAGGGGTCCCAAAGAGTTGGACGTGAATTAGCGACTGGACAACCATAATATACACTTATATGTCAACGCTAATTAATATCAACTGCCAACAGTAACAACTTTGTTCCTATAGCTCTGAACTCTCTTTTGAAAACCAAAATATTACTTCCAAATGACTGTTCGATAACTCTACAAACCCTCTAAGTTCAATCAGTTGAGACCCAAACTTAGTACCCCTCATCTGGAAACCATTCCTTTGCCCAGAGACTCATGTTTGCCTATAAGAATTAAATAAATAAATAAACAAAATAAAAAATTTGAGTATCCACCACATCCCTGGCACCATGCTGTGTGTCTTATTTTTATTTTTTTCTTTTTTAAAGCTTTTTTGATGGGGACTATTTTTAAAATCTTTACAGAACCTGTTACAATATTGCTTCTGTTTTCTGTTTTGGTTTTTTGGATCCGAGGCATGTGGGATCTTAGTTCCCCAGCCAGGAATCAAACCTGAACCCCCTCCATTGAAAAGCAAAGTCTTAACTATTTTAAAAGCATCATCTCATTTAATCTCCACAATAGTTTCATAAAGTACATTCACCATTCTTTATAGCTGAGAAGTGGGTCATTCGCTCAAGGCTACTCATCAAGCACCAGTTGTAGCCAGTCTGATTCTTAGACAAGACATTGAAACAACAGCCTTTCTTTAAGTCATATGGGCTGGAAAACCTTATCTTTCAGTTTTCCTTCTTATTTCCTGGCCATATCCAATTAGTTACCCATTACTATAATTTGTAAACCAATGGTTCTCCAACTTGGGTACACATTGAAATCATCCAGGGAGCTTTATAACCTATTGTAAATCCCAGAAATTCTGATTCAATTGATTTGAGCTGTGTCTGGGGTATCAGAAGAGTTTAATTGCCCCAGGTGATATAGTGAACTACTGATTTTATGTATACCCAAATCATCATCACCTATCATTCCCACTGGAGAAGGAAATGGCAACCCACTCCAGTATTCTTGCCTAGAGAATCCTGTGGACAGAGGAGCCTGGAGGGCTTCTGTCCATAGGGTGGCACAGAGTCGGACATGACTGAAGCGACTTAGCATGTGTGCATGCATTGGAGAAGGAAATGGCAACCCACTCCAGGATTCTTGGAGAACCCCAGGGACGGAGGAGCCTGGTGGGCTGCTGTCTATGGGGTTTCACAGAGTTGGACATGACTGAAACGACTTAGCAGCAGCGGCAGCAGCATCCCCCCTTCTCCTGCTCCAGCATTGGTTTCACCACGTCTTCCCATATTTTGCTAGGCCCCTTAGACTAGCATCCTGTCCCTATTTTTTTTTTTTTCCGTGCCAGACATTCTTCATGATGAGTGTCAGAGTGATCTCAACAAAGAACAGATCTGACAAGACCACTTTCCAGATTAAATCTGGCCATAGTTTCCTCTTGCCCTAGGGAAAAGTCCCAGATCCACCTCTTTGTTGTACCTGCTAAGCCCTTTCCCGGGCTTCCCTTGTAGCTCAGATGGTAAAGAATCTGCCTGCAGTGCAGGAGACCCGGGTTCGATCCCTGGGTTGGGAAGATCCCTTGGAGCAGGAAATGGCAACCCACTCCAGTATCCTTGCCTGGAAACTCTCATGGACAGAGGGGCCTGGAGGGCTGCAGTCCGTGGGGTCGCAAAGAGTCGGGCACGACTGAGCAACTAACACTAACACTAACCAAGCCCTTTCCCAAATGGTTCGTCAGGTGGCTCAGTGGTAAATAACTGGCCTGCCAATGCAGGATACATGGGCTAGATCCTTGGGTCAGGAAGATCCCCTGGAGGAGGAAATGTCAACCCACTTCAGTATTTCTGCCTGGGAAATCCCATGGACAGAGGAGCCTGGTGGGCTGCAGTCCCTGTGGCCATGAGAGACTTGGACACAACTTGGGGACTCAACAAAATGACCACAAAAAACAAGCTCTTTCCCACAATGACATCACTTTGCACCTGATGCAGCCCTGCTTGGAATACAAAGTCCTCCGTATCCTGTAGAATTAAGTTTAGATGTCATCTTTCTCTGAGGTCTTCCTTGTTTGATTCCATCCTCATCAGATCAATTGCTCCCTCCACTGTGCTTCTAAAGCACAAAGCACTTTTAGTTTTGTGTTAGTGTCAGCTCTCCTAGATTGTAATCTCACCAAGGGCAGAAAACGCTCTGTTCATCCCTCTCCCCTAAAGGCACAGCGTAGTACAATAGAGTTGTTATAAGAATTAAATCATAGTAGCTATTGAAAAATAAACAAATACATTAATATAATAACTTTATTTTTTTTAATTTCTTTCATTCCCCCCCCTCCCCTTTCCTTTAAATAGGATAGCCTCATCCCCAAGACAGATTTCTAAAATTGTATCTCATGGTCAGGAACCAGAAAGAAGAACTGACTTCAGGGTGTCTATAAAAGTTGTTATAGTGACTCTGAGAAAGTGAATTAGCCTTTTGACACTACAGTGTTCTATTCTGTAAAATGGAAACAACAATATAACAATTCTCAGGGTTGTAGGATAATTTAATGATAATGGATATAAGATATCAACTTAGTACTTGGCACATTGTAAGAATTCAGAGAAGTTTTTTCCTTCTCCATGAAGCCTTCCTTGCCCATGCTAAATTTCACTGATGCCTTCCTTTTCCTTACTCACTTGAATTTATTTACTTAATAAATATTAATTGAAGGTCCAGTATATTATACACACTTATCTAAAGTGTTTCTTATATAACAGTGGAAAACCAGCAGAAAACCCTGCCCTCAAGGGACTTAGTTTCTAGTGTGGAGAGAGAGAAAGAAAGAAAACAACAAAGCAAAATATATGTAATAAAAGATTATGGTAAGCACCAACAAGGGAGGGGACAGAAAATGCTGCTGGGGCAGGGTTATAATTTTCAGTAGAGTGGTCAACTACATCCCTTTTGAAAAAGCTACCTTGAGGTGAAGATCTGAAGAAGTGGGGAAATCAGCCACACAGATGTCTGGGGGACAGAATTCCAGGGAAGCCAATGAGACCACAGGAGAGAAAGTGGGGGTGGAGTGGGGTGAGTAGGTGCTGAGTTCAGGGTGGGAACATGAGACCAGATGGGGTAGGACCCTGTCAATTATTTTAAGAACTTTGGATTTTACTCTGAGTGAGATGAGAAGACTTTGGAGAGTCATAGAGGGACAACTGATACATTTTTCTGGATCAACTTGGACACCAAATGGAGACCAGCCTTTCAGGGCAAAGGGAATGGGAAAGGAGACCACATAACCTCAGCAAGAGTTGATGGAGGCTTGCATCAGACTGTGACCATGGAGATGAGTGAATATGAGTGAAACAGAAGGGTGTTTTGTTCTGAGCAATGGGAAAGATGGAGTCGCCAGAGCTGAGACTGGAGAGTCCATCCCAGGACTGGGTTTGATGGGGGAAAGGAAAGGAGTTTAATTTTGAAAATAAGTCTGAGACATGCGAGGAGATAAATCAAATACTCTTTGTAGTACCAATATGAAGAAATGATCCAGAATGAAAGGAAAAAAGAGCTGTCGGTATGCAGACAATATTGGAAGCAATGAGAGAATGAGATCACCCAAGGAGTGAATGCAGACAGCGTAAGATGGTAGTCTGAGGACTGAATTTCGAGAAACTCCAACATCAAGACATCAAGCTAATGAGAAGCTGTCAGCTGGCAGTGAGAGATCTGGCAGTGAGGAGCCCCAAAACCAGGACAGTGTATGTGGTGGCTTGTAAGTCAAGTGACGGAAGTTTCTAGGAGGCTGCTGCTGCTGCTAAGTCGCTTCAGTCGTGTCCAACCCTGTGTGACCCCATAGATGGCAGCCCACCAGGCTCCGCCATCCCTGGGATTCTCCAGGCAAGAACATTGGAGTGGGTTGCCATTTCCTTCTGCAGTTTCTAGGAGGGGATGATAAAATATATGTTGCTAATAGGTGATGAAGCTCAAAATGAGGGCTGATAACCAACTCCTTGGTGTAGCCCCGTGGATGTCCATGATAACCTTGAGAAGAGCAGTTTTGATGGAGAGGTAGAGATGAAAGCTTGATTAGAGGTGATGGGGGAAAATAGGTGGTGGGCCTACTCACCAGCTGTCAGGAGTTGTACAAGGTACAGAGCTTCCAATTCTTCATCCCTCCCTGTCATCTTCCCTTACACCCCTCTTTGCTTCTTCTCTCTCTCCCTCCCTTTCTTTCTTTCTCCTTCCCTGCCTTCCTTCTTTCTTTCCATGATCTCTAAAGTCTATAAAGGGATCTGTATCTATAAAGGATAATAATATCTATTTCATGAACATTTTATGATATCTGGTACATAAAGCATGGTAAGGTGTGGCATGTTGTTTCTAAAAAATAGTCCCTTCCTGCCCTTGTAGGATCCTATGTCTTGTGCCCTCAGTGTCTGGAGCAAGAGCTGCACAGTAGGTGCCCATTAAATGCTCACTGATGGAGATGAGTTAGGTCTACAGGTCTCCTTCAGGCCCAAGAGCCTGGCTATTTTTTTGGATCAAATAGGAAAGCTTTCTTGTTAAAGGTGAGGATGGAATGCTGGAGTCCATCACTGGCTTTTCAGGAAAGGAGGCTTTTGGCTCAGAAGCCTATGGAGCTTCTGACTGTAAATAAGAATTGCAATTCTGCTTGGAAATGGGGATAGAAGGTCTGAGAATAAATGCTCTCCGTCCAGGGCAGCCTCCTGCAGAAATGATTTCCGGAGCAGAGTGCCAAAGTGCTTTCGTAAATGACTCTGGCTCACCCCTTTCCCTATCTCCTGCCCTTGTGTATGCAACATTTATAAAAATAAACATTTGCAGGAGGTATTTGGGAGGACGCCAAGGTGGAGCACCCAGCAAAAGAAACGGATACACTAGAGAACTTAGAACTCCCAAGAAGAATGTTGGTTTTCAGAGGAAGGAACAGGACCAAGGAGGGTGGGGGTAGAGGAGAGGAATGTGTCCAACTCTTCTCTCAGCTTCTCCTCTCTTTTACTACCTCGAACCTCACCCTCTTTTCCACTAGAATGCATGATTCTTGATGGAAAGAGCCACATTTTACTCATTTTTGGTCTTGGCTTAGTAGTCCAGAAAGGCACGTTTATCAAGCAACCACTGGATTCCAGGAACCCTGTTCCTACACTCATGTCTGTATTAGATGTCCCATAATTAAATAAGCATGCTTTCATCCTTATAAGTTAGTACTGCATTTTTTTTCCATGCAGGTTACCCAAAATGTCACCTCCTTATAGAAGTCCCTGCTTCTTCCTACATGCGTCATTTCTCTTCAGATACCCGTCACTTATCAGTCTGTAATAGAAGCTCCCTAAAGGCACGATCTCACTGCCGAAAACAGTATCTGGTGTATAATAAATATTCAGTTAATATGAACATATGGTTAACACTCATTTCCTGTCTGTCTCCATTGCTAGGCTGAATTTCCTGATGGAAGAGATGGTGCCATTTTCTACTTAATTTCTCCACTTTCTGGTACTTAGGAAATACTTAGTAAGTGCTAGGACTCCCCTGGTGGTGCAATGGATAAAAGTCCACCTGCCAATGCAGCAGACACTGGTTCGATTCCCAGTCCAGGAAGATTCTACATGCTGAGAAGCAAGTAAGCCTGTGCATCACAGCTATGGAGCCTGCATGCTGCAAGTATTACAGCCCGAGTGCCTAGAGTCTGTGCTCCACAACCAAAAAAAAAAAAAAGCCATGACAATGAGAAGCCCACACGCGGCAATGAGGAATGGCCCCCACTCACTTCAACCAGAGAAAGTCTGTGCAAAAGCACCAAAGACCCAGCGCAACCAAAAATAAAGTTTTAAAAACTGTAATAAGATAATCGGAACTTGAAAAGATTTTTTAAAAAGATTATACTCAGTAAATATTAATGGAATAAACATATGACCAAAACTCACATTTTCTCTTTTAAATTATTTTCCACTTTATTAAATGAAATATGTAATTTTATTAAATAAATGTATATTTATAAAATATGGGATAATGCTGAAAACAAATGATAAGTGTTTTCATTTTAAAATAATGGAGGTATGACCATTTTGCTCATTATTAGCAACAAATGCTTGCTGTTACAATCACTCATTCCAAGTGTTTATTAAGTACCCACTGTGCGTTGACATCACGCAAATCACTGTGCAAAAGATGGAGATCAAGCATATAGTCTTTATACTCAAATAAATCAAAGGCTAGTGCCAAGATAAGGGTACTAATGGGAATCATGGAAGAACATAGTCGAAGCCAGACTTGTGTCATCACAGAAAAACCCCCAGAGGAAGGACCAGTAAAGCTAAAGAATAAGTTGAAATGCATCATGTATTCAAGGGATGAGTGGCCTGGGTTTGGGCAAAGGAGAGAGAATGAGGTGAGGAAGGTAGGGATAAGCTTGCCCAAGCAGAAGGAACACTATCACAGCACATAAGGAACAGAGAGAAAGGACTCAGAAAAGTGATAGAAGATCAAAATACTTAAAAAAAAAAAAAGTAGATGGCCAGTGGTAGGGGCAGCTGGAGAAGAGAGAGAGCACAGGATTGAGGCAGGCGTAACAAGGAAGGTCTTATATTTAGGAATAGTTCAGACTTCTATTTGTGAGTGCTGAATCCTATATTTTCTCACTGTTGACTTTCATAAACACACAGAGGCATGCAGAAGAGAAGTAATCCACTGGAAAGCCTAGTTAACTGATGTCTAGAGAGCCAGCCTGAAGATCTGGACCTAAATCCCAAATCTGCACAAATTGCTCAAATCCAAATCACTGCACTAGGAATGGATATGAGACAACTTCTCTCACACTGATTATAATGAGCTGGTAATGGAGGCTTGGGGTCAGTGCTTTAGAAGGATCCTGTGTTTCCATCTGCCTCTATAGGAAAGGGAGCTGGGCTAGATTCAAGCTCTCTGCCTTGGCAGAGTGGCGGGGGTGAGAGGAGAACTCAGTCCCACCTGTCATGTATCTGGCATTTCCTGTAACCACATTGTGCAACTCCTCACTTACACCACGGAGACCTCTATTTCTTGGTGAATTCTTTCTAAATGATTATGATTCTTCATTTACCCTTTTCCTTGTTTGAACATTTCCTTACCATGACACATACCAGAGATTTTCCTAGAAATCCAGAGAACTGCTAGCAAGGGTCAGTCTGACTGATGATTGTGAAATTCTCCAAATTCAAAAATGGTTCAGTTGAGTCAGGGAAACCAGGAGGAACTCTCACTACTACTATCTTCTAATCCCCAGGTTTGTACCCTGAAGGGAATCAGGAGGGTCCAAACACAGTATTTTAACAGTGATTACAATGTCCACAGGATTGCTTGTTCATTGCCATGGGAAATATTTTAATTAACAAAGCTTTAAATATGATGAAATATATGGGATCTGTCAACCCTCCCATAGTAGGCTATTGGGTACACACACATACCTTATAGAGGCCACTGCAGCAAATGTTACTCAGTAAGAATAGACAGAACAATGCATGTTCAATGCATGTTTTATATCATCATTTTCAGGACAAGTTTCTCCACAAGGGGCTCACAAACCATTTGTATCAGAATATATAAATTAGGTAGTAGGAATAATTTTGGTCCCCAATCCAAGGTCAATCTTGGGCATTTTTAACAAGTTCTTAAGTGGTTCTGATGTACCCACATTAGAAACTTGCCTTCTAAAGCAAGGGATACTTAGAAGCAGGAACTAGGTTTATGCATTTTGATTCTCTCAAATGCAATGCAACTTAAGGCCCAGGATGGATTGGGTTTTACTTTTGAAAGATATTTCAGGGGCAAGTTCTTACTGGATGTCTTGACTGTCAAACTGGTGATGTTTCACACCAAGCCAATAAAAAAACAGATGATCTCACAAGGGCCAAGTTGTGTACCATAGTTGCTTTCTCCAGCATGCTCCTGGAAGTTAAGAGGAGTGTCTCAAGATTGTAGAACCATGGGTTCCATTATGCCCTACTATATGAGACTGGGTTTAAGGAGTATGCTAATGGTGTTGTGTGACTCAGTGGTAAAGAATCAACCCACTAACGCAAGAGAGATGCAGGACATGTGGGTTCCACCCCTGGTCGGGAAGACCCCCTGTAGTAGGGCATGTCAACCCACTCCCATGGAAATCCCATGGACAGAGGATCCTGGTGGGCTACAGCCCATGGTGTCCCTAAGAGCTGGACATGACTGAATGACTGGGCATGCAATGCACCTGCTGTTAGTGCAAATCTCTCAACTGAACAGTACCTATTAATAAACTGACTCTAATCAAATTCCTCAGACCCAGACTCTGGCAGAGGTTTCTATGTCCAGAAGTTTATTAGAAAGTGCTTTTGGAGATAAATCTATGGAGAGTGAAGGTGTTAGAACTGAGCAGAAGGAGGGACTGGGCTGTGATGTAGTTAAAACAAAGGCTTCAGTTGACCTCACCGGGGAAGTCTGGAGCTAGGATGACCCTTCAGAGTCACTCCACTTGAGGCAAGTGGGCCAGGCCTTTGAACCCCACACGAAAGAATCACTGGATGTGGGCTCACCCTGCAACCTTGGAGGCTCCCTTCCATAGAGGACCACTGGTAGGTGGACAGCTGACGATGATCAGCAACCTCAACACCTGGGCACATGAGTCCTTTAATTTTAATGGAGAATATCTGTCTGGCAAACTACCATATGCAACACCCCAATTGTCTATGACTACCATCACTGCAGATGGTGACTGCAGCCATGAAATTAAAAGACGCTTACTCCTTGAAAGAAAAGTTATAACTAACCTAGATAGCATATTCAAAAGCAGAGACATTACTTTGCCAACAAAGGTCCATCTAGTCAAGGCTATGGTTTTTCCTGTGGTCATGTATGGATGTGGGAGTTGGACTGTGAAGAAGGCTGAGTGCTGAAGAATTGATGCTTTTGAACTGTGGTGTCGGAGAAGACTCTTGAGAGTCCCTTGGACTGCAAGGAGACCCAACCAGTCCATTGTGAAGGAGATCAGCCCTGGCATTTCTTGGAAGGAATGATGCTAAAGCTGAAAGTCCAGTACTTTGGCCACCTCATGCGAAGAGTTGACTCATTGGAAAAGACTCTGATGCTGGGAGGGATTGGGGGCAGGAGGAGAAGAGGACAACAGAGGATGGCTGGATGGCATCACCGATTTGATGGACGTGAGTCTGAGTGGACTTCGGGAGTTGGTGATGGACAGGGAGGCCTGGCATGCTGTGATTCATGGGGTCGCAAAGAGTCGGACACGACTGAGCGACTGAACTGAACTGAACCATCTCTAGAGAATTCGTAGTTTGAAGATGCTGCAGTGTAGTTAGCCATAGGCTTTGGGGTCAGGGGTAACAAATCCAATGTCTCTTCTTTTTACTAGCTGTATGACCTGTGGAATAAGCTTAATTTTTCCAAACTTCAGGTTTTTCCTTGCAAAATGGTACATGACAAAGCCTGGCTCCCAGGAAGTTATATGTGCAAAGAAGCCCCTCTGCTTCCACTCTTTCTCCTTAAAGATTATTTAACATCAGTTTATCATTTATTTACTCCTCAAACGTGTTGTCTGATTCAACTCAGTATGTGTCTGTAAAATGCAAATGTCTAGGGGGAAGGCACAATCGCATCCCCTGAGCCTGTTCTGAAAATCAGTGACTTTTTTAAAAAAAAAAAGTACATTTTAAAGGCATAATAAAAACTACCTTATAGATATAATAAAAACATAATGGTTTCACATAATGGAAAGTAATTGAAGGGAACAATATAAAGTAAATTATTTCTTTGACAAATGTCTGAGTGCCTACAGCCCGTGCCAAGCCTATCTTGTATGTATGGGATTCATTGGTGAACAAAGAAGATGAAACTCTTTTCTCTTTCAGAGTACATCTTCTAAAAGGCAATTGTGTAAGTGTACATATATACTCAAATAAACAGATACACAAATGCCTTTATTTATTTACATATAGACAGGGAGCAGATGGGTAGATTACTGTTGTGGAGTTGATAGGTTGTGTCTGACTCTTGCAACCCCATGGGCTGTCCATGGATTTTCCGGGCAAGAATATTGGAGTGGGTTGCCCTTTCCTTCTCCACCATAGTCACTGGACTCCTGGCCAAACACTCTCTATCTCCACAAGATGAAACAGAAAAGACACAGGGAATTTCGGAATATTTTGTATGTTCTGAGTGCTGCATTTCACTCTGGCTTGAGAACTGGGGAAAAACCATTCTTTCAGTCAAAGGGTGCATGAAATAGCTAGACTGATAGATAGATGACAGACATGTTAGAAAGTTGTAAGTACTGTGAGGAAAACCAAGAAAAATTTGAGGAAGAATGCAAGATTCATTTTAAAAATAGATGGTCAATGTGAGTCAATGAAAATGACCTTTCCGTGAGAGCTGAAGGAGGTGTGGGAGCCATCCTAGGGGAAAGTTGTTTTAAATACAGATAGCAGCCAGTGCAAAGGTCCTGAGGTAGAAACACGCCTGTTGTATGGGGAGCTGCAAGGAGTCAGATTGTGTGACACACAGAGAAAATAACCACGGGGTGGCACCGTGACTGCCCTAGCCTAGACTGACCCACAACGCAAGTCCTGCCCTGCCCACCTCCTCTGACTGCCTCTGCTCAGACGGAGGCCCCCCATGCTATTGCACATCCCTCTTCATTTTCTGGCCCTCCACAAGGTCAGCAAATGACACACTTGCTGTGCTGAGTTGCTCAGTCACGTCTGACTCTCTGCGACCACATGAACTGTAGTCCACCAGGCTCCTGTGTCCGGGGGATTCTCCAGGTAAGAATACTGCAGTGTGTTGCCATGCCCTCCTCCAGGGGATCTTCCCAACCCAGGGATTGAACCAGGTCTCCACATTGCAGGTGGGTTCTTTACCATCTGAGCCACCAGGGAAGCTCAAGAATACTGAAGTGGATAGCCTATCCCTTCTCCAGGGGATCTTCCTGACACAGGAATCGAACCAGGGTCTCCTGCATTGCAGGTGGATTCTTTACCAGCTGAGTTGCCAGGGAGGCTGGCATTTTATTCTCTTTCTCTATAGAAATCACAATTAGTGGAATCAGTCTAGAAAAAATCACCAAGATAAAATAACACACACACACACACAATACAGACAAGCCTGGAACTGACAGCCCAAATGAGCTTCTGGAAAAAATTACCAAGATAGAATAAACACACACACACACACACACACTAACTCTCTCTCTCTCTCTCTGTCTGCTGTCTAGGGTACAAACAAGCCTGGAACTGACACCCCAAATGACCTTCCACAGGAAAGCTCAGGACAAGACTAGGTCTTCAGCCTAGGTCCTGCCTCAGCTAGTGATAGTAGTCATTGATAAGAGAAACTGATCTCTTATATTTCCACAACTTGAATGTTTCATCCTGGAATGGAATTTATAAAATAGAGAGACAAATAATACTTTATGGCATAAATATCACTGCCCCTCAGACTTCTTCCCCTGTGATCTGGACTCTACTTGGGTTGAAAATGTTAGTAGACATACTCACACACAGTGGTTTCTGCCCTTTGAATTCACACTCAAAATCCAACTCTAACATCATGAAAAGCTTTAGTGATGGATCTCAGAATCTTGTAGAGAAAACTGCTCAAGATTACAATCTTAACTCTCATATCTTCTGGGAGCTCATTTCTGAGTATTTAGGAGGAGGGGAAATTCTTCATCCTTTCCCTACATCCAGGAGGAGCTACATAATATCAGCCTTTGCACCAGAGTTTCATCATCTAGATCTTTGATGATGTTTGGTACCTATAACAGCATTCAGGTCTCTTGAAAGGTCAGGATGGTGTAAACATATCCCTGACGAGCTGCTCAAGGCAGTGCCTTGCTCTGTCTGATTATACCCAATGTCTCTAATAGCTTTGCCTCTGACACCAAATGACTGTAATATTGGTCAAGACACACTTAAAATCTCTCAAATTCTCTTCTTACTTGCAAAACAAGAGAGTCTCATACCCATGACGTGAAGACAAAGATTTGGTTCCTGGCTTTGCCTATTGTTTTTAACTTTAAAGCATTTTTCCATTTTTATTGAGACATACTTGACATAGAGCACTGTATAAGGTGAAATATACAGTGTAAGGATTTGACTTGCAACTGGACTTTGACACTTTTGAGAATGCTGCTGTTTTTGTTAATTTATTTTAATTGGAAGATAATTGATTTACTCTGTTGTGCTGATTTCTGCTGTACAACAACATGAATCAGCTATAAGTATACATATACCTCCTCCCTCTTGAGCCTCCCTCTCACCCCTACCCCCATCCTGCTGCTCTAGATCACCACAGAGCACGGAGCTGGGCACCCTGTGCCCAGCAGACTCCCATTAGCTACCTGTTTTGCACGTGGGAGCGTGCGTATGTCAATTTGTTGTTGTGTAGTCTCTGAATTATGTCCGACACTTTTTGTAACCCCATGAACTGCGGCCTGCCAGGATCCTCTATCTGTGGGATTTCCCAGGTAAGAATACTGGAGTAAGTTGCCATTTCCTTCTCCAGGGGATCTTTCTGACCCAGGGACTGAACCTGCACCTCCTGCATTGCCAGGCAGATGCTTTACCACAGAGCCATCAGGGAAGCCTGTGGATGTCCATGCTGCTTTTTAATTCCATGACTGGAAGCAAGGCGTTTGAACTTTCTATGCGGAAAGCTCCCTGTCTGAGTGAGCTACCTCACAAAATACCATGGCATTAGAGGAGCTTTGCAGAATAACTATGGAGTGATACTGAAATTAAAGAGGCATTAATATCTGTTGCCAGGGATCACTGAGGTGTACTGTCTGTTGTGGACTTCGAGGACATCTGGAGAGGGCACCTGCATCTTCCTAACTCATTAAAAAAAAGAATTCAAAGGCACTCACACACACATTTTCTTATTCTGCTAACAGGATGGACATTTTCTTTCATAGGATTGACTCCTCTGAGGCCAACTTTATGATCTTATGTCTATGAATTATCATCCCCTTTTTCATTAAGACAATCAGTTTATGTTAATAATTGAGAACTCAGCCTCTGGGCCAAAAAGTTTCCAGACCTGTTCACTCACTAGCTGCAAACTTGGGCAAACTTCTTTGCTTTTCTAAACGTAGATACTGTAGCTTTATATAACAGTAGGAATAATAAAAGTACTTTTTAATAGAATGTTGATTACATTTAATAAAATAATGCATATACTTGTTTTAGCATGGTATCTGGAGCATAGAAAGTGGTTAAGAGTGATTATGACTAGTGTTGTTAATATTACTTTATAACTACATACATCTGTGTTTCCCAGGTGGCACAGTGGTAGAGAATCCACCTGCAAATGTAGGAGACACAAGAGATTCAGGTTCAATCCCTGGGTTGGGAAGATCCCTTGGAGAAGGAAATGGCAACCCCCTCCAGTATTCTTGGTTGGGAAACCCCATGGACAGAGGAGCCTGGAGGGCTACAGTCCATGGGATTGCAAGTCCGTATTTTTAAAGTTAGGTGCTTGGAATCAGGCTGACAAGGAAAATGATTCATTAAGGTTGTATCTTCAATGTGACTATGACAGTGTTCATATTCATCTATGCAGCCCATGGAATTCTCCAGGCCAGAATACTGGAGTGGGTAGCTGTTCCCTTCTCCAGGGGATCTTCCCAAAGCATGGATCAAACCCAGGTCTCCCACACTGCAGGCGGATTCTTTAACAGCTGAGTCACAAGGGAAGCTCTCTTTCCTTTTAGAGAAAGTCATTTCAATGCATTATTCTTCTCCGTGTGTTGAAAAGAGGATGGGGGGTAAAGGATAACAGAGAACTGACCCAAAAGGTTTAACCGAGAGTCCATTGTAATTAAAGTACTGGGCTATGAATAGAATGGAGGTATTTGGACTCTAATTAATACATACTTAAAAGAGAGAGGATGTTCACTTGGATGTTCACTTGGATGACTTCTCTGCCAGCAACAGTATGCACATTGCTCCTTCCAATACTGCTAACAAAATGCCTACGCAGGAGCCACCAGAAGCCTCTAGATCCACCTTGCTTGTTTTTTGCTTCTCCTAGTTCGCCATGCCCTAATTTCTGCCTTGTGCTTTCCCCACCAAAGTTTAAGGGGGAAGCAAAAAAAGCTTGAGATTTACACAGGTACTTGGTGCTGACTCAGAACATCATGGAATTTATAGTCTTGCTGGCTTCTGTTTGAAACCCAGCTCTGTCATTTACATTAGCTGTGTGACCTTGAGAAGATTCTTAACATCTCAACATTGTTTTCCTCCAATCTGCTGTGGTGATTACAGGAGACCCCTGGAGTTACTGTCTTTTGATTCCTTACCAGACACCAGCTGAGGTGAGAGGTACAGAGACATGTATACATGGAATTTACATTGAGGAAATATAGTGGGTGTAAGCGCTATCTCTGTGAATCAACAGCAACACAAAGATTCCAAGCACTAAACACAGGGCTGCAGAGCAGGACAGACAATCCGGATCCCAGCAGAAAGCCTGGCCTCAGCCACTGCATCGTCACTTTGCCTCCATCTGCCTTGGTTTCTTGGAGAAGGCAATGGCAACCCACGCCAGTACTCTTGCCTGGAAAATCCCAGGGACGGGGGAGCCTGGTAGGCTGCAGTCTATGGGGTTGCACAGAGTCGGACACGACTGAAGCGAGTTAGCAGCAGCAACAGCAGCAGCAGCAGCCTTGGTTTCTAGACCCATAAAAGGTGGTACTGGTTTAGCCACTAAGTCATGTCCAACTCTTGCGATCCCATGGACTATAGCCTGCCAGGCTCCTCTGTTCATGGGATTCTCCAGGCAGGAATACTGGAATGGGTTGCCATTTCCTTCTCCAGGGCATCTTCCTGACCCAGGAATCGAACCCGGGTCTTCTGTATTGCAGGCAGATGATTTACCAACTGAGCTACGAGGGGAGGAATTAGAACCTATCCACAGAATAGGTGTGAGGAATAATGAGATATGGATCTAAATCACACTGCATTGGCTTTCTCATGATTCACAAGTGCGAGTGTTTATCGTTACTATAGCAGCAGTAGGAACAGCAGTATGGTCATGGTTGGTTGTCACGGAAGGCAGTGGGGCAGGACAAGGTGCGCAGGTTTTCTAGACAGTGAGAGCAATCTGAGCAAGTGTGTTTGGGCTGGAACTCCAAATGTGATGCAGGGAGAGGGCACTGAATGCACACGTGATCTGACAGCACATTACACACGGGAGAGTCAGAAAGGAAATCCTGAGACTGGAGCCCCTCTGGGGTCCACCTGATACCCCTCTGCTGCACCAGTGAGGACAAACCAAAGACAGAAGGTGCGGACTCTGATCCACCACAGGAGGCCCTTCCCCTCCATCCCTGTGGTTAGGACTGCAGACGAATTCTCTCTCTGGAGTAGAAGTTCTAGCAAGCAGAAAAGGATGTGGGAAAACAAAGCTCAAAGAAAGCATCCTTGAATGCCCTGAGGAAGCTTCCACAGGTTTCCTCGTCCTGTGGTATGGGAGCTGATGGGGCGTAAGGTACAGCCTTCCTTTAAAACAACAGGGTGCAGTGGGATAGGATGCCAGGACACCAAAACAGAGCTCAGTACGTCTCCTCAGTTCCTCCTTTAGTCTACATTTGGGGGAACTTGGGCTCAGGAAGGGGGCAACGTGCCTGAGACTTCTCAGCTCCAGAAGGCGGTAAGGACTAGAGCAGATGAAATCCCGGGTGAGTGGCCCCAGCCTGGAAGCTGTGTCCGCCTACCACCCTGTTGTTCCCCTCCATGGAGCATGATACTGGAGGCTTACAGGAGAATAATTAAAGGGTGCCTTAGAAACTCAAGTCTCCACAGTTTATAGACAGGGCTATGAGCCCCATAGAGAAAAATCAGCTTGTCTCAGGTAACCATGGCTGGCTGGCTGAAGTAGAATTATAATTCAAGTCCCTGCACTCAGACAGTGCACTTTCTTGTACCCACTCTCATACTTCTGCAGAAAGCCCAGAGGCTGGAGGACTTCAGAAGAGGTCCCTGCTCCCCAGGGTTTTCTGCATGTAGACCAGGAGTCAGCCCGTGAAGGTTTTAAGCTCCCTTGTTTGTGGCTGGCCAGGCCCCAGGTTGGCTCCGTGTACCTCTCAAGTAGCAATTCCCATGAAATATCTCACAAAAAACTTAGCGGAAAGGAACGCGCTCTCTTATTCGATCTGTTTTAGGATTGTTGCCGGCTGTCCTATCTTGGTGGGTTCAACATCTCCCCCAGTCTCTTGGCTCTCATGCATCAGGCACAGGTGTGGAGCTTGGGGACCCGGAGGGCTCCAGAACCCTGACCCCAGGGTGGACAATCATCCACAGGCTTTTTTTTTTTCCACCGAGAGCACGTATCACCTGACAGCTCCTGGCCGGAGCTGCTGAGACAGACAAGCCATTCAGCTCCTTGGCCAGGTAGTAACGGAAGAGCCACAGCACAGCAGCATCTGGAAACGTGCAATCAGAACTGGCACAATCGCAGGGGAAATGCAATGAAGTATATTAAATTATTTCTGCAACCGCAGCTCTGTCTTTAAAAGGGGAAAAAACATCACACACAATGTTTCATATTTCAGTTTTAAAAGAGGGAGGCTCGACTTCTAAAGTCAATACATAGTTCAGGGCAAAGCATGTAGTTTGGTTTGTAGTTTATTTTCGTATGCTTATTTATTTATTTATGGTTAGCTGAGTTCCAAAAAGGAATTGAAGCAAAAGATTTGTAAGTTTTTTTTTCTTTTCCAAGTCAGGTCAGGCCAAAAGTTTTCTTTGAGAGGCTTATCACTATGTTGGAAATTGAGGAGACAGATAAAAGAAAGAGTGTGATCCTTAGCCTCAAGGTCTCAATCACATGAAATAAAGATGGAATAATCAAAATAATAATGTACAATGTTATGGTTTATCAAAATATTATCAAATCTATAATTTAATAAAATCTTTCCAAACGAGACTGTGAACAATTTTTCCTAGCCTGTTCATAATTAAATTGATACTCAGAGGGGAAAGATGGTCAAATCATGTTCACCTGGCTGGTAGCTGGTAGAGCCAAGCTTGGCATTGAATCTGAAATCAAGTGTGGTCACTAAGAAAGAAGAGAGGAAGAAAAGCTGAACTGGTTTGGGAAGGCTTTCTGAAAGAAATAATATACAGACTGGGTATGAATACGAGTAAGAAGAGTTTGATGTTAGAAGAACAGAGAAAGACACAGGAATTAACGAAGAAATCCCTAACCCTTCATATAATGCATAACCCAGTTTATGCTGTATTCCATATCTACGTGGCTCTGAAGGCCTCCTGACACTGAGCCAGTTGCTTGCTTCCACATGCAGCGGCCCTGCTGATGGCTCATAATATCCTTACGGTTACAAAGTCATTTCATCACCTCTCCCCAGGCGAGAGTCTGGTTTTGGCCATGATTTCCATTGGGTCCACCATATTTAGAGCCACGGGAGCTTAAGCTATGATAGGCCCCACAAAGCCTCTGTTTTCATAGACAGACAGGCTGGGTAATCCAACACAGAGGTAATGGCCACAGAAAGGACTTCTCTCAATGGAAGACAGAAGGTTGCCAGTGGATAAATGCCATTTTCCCTTTTCCTTTTGACAGACTACTTTGCAATGTACTGGTTTCCTGTAGAACCTCTCTGGAGACATCCTAAGTGACCAAGCAGTTAGCTGCACTTCCTTGAGAAGCTGTGACCAACTTGTTAACACAGTACCCTGTGACAATTTCCTCTTGAAATATCAACTTTGCTTATTTCTGAAATATCAAACTCTCCTGACATTATTAATGCTCACATCTTCTCAGTCTTCTTTTCTAGGTTCTCCTTATTAGAACTTCTGTACATTGGAATGCCCAGCTTTCAGTCTTTGAAAATTTTCTCATCCAGACTCAATTATTATTTTTTGGTGGCAGGGGGTGGCAGATATTTCTATTGCTGATGAATCACAAACATATTTCTCAGACCTGCTTTCTAGACTTCAGACTTGCCTGATCACTGTCTCCACATGGATGCCCAATCAGTATCACACACATAACGTGACTAAAACCAAACTGTCTTCTGTATATATGCTCCACAAGCAATCTCTCCTGCATTTTCCCCATCTCAGAAAATAACCGTTAAAGTCTGCTGACGCTGGAACCAGTTTTGACACCTTTTTTCCCCTGCATCTTCCCCCTCCGTCCCCATCCATCCCCATGCCCATTCAGTCCATGCATAGATACTGCATTATCCGTAGATAAAACAGCATCTCTGAGCTTCTTTTCCTTCCGTGGCTTTTATTCTGCAGAACGGTCCACAGTGCCATTTTCTCCTGCTAAATCATCACAGAAGCTTCCTAACCAGTCTCCCTGCTGCCACTTGGTCTCCTTATTTTCAACTCAGTGGACGAAGTGGTTCTTTTAGGATATAAATCATATGACATCTCTCCTTAGCTTAAAAAACATCTTAAATTTTCCATCCTACGCAGAGCAGAAGCCAGTCCTCAAAATGACCTACAAAGCTCTCTTTGATCAGCCTCCCCTAGACTTCAATATCCTTTTCTTTTCTTTATCTACAACAGTTCCCTTGGCCTCCTTGACTGTCCTCAAATTTGCCCCCCCCCCACCACCCCCGGCTTTCATCTCAGGGTCTCTGTACTTGTCATTCCTCAGCAACAGGGAACATATCCTAGATACATGCCTGGTTCACTTTCCCCCCTGCTCAGGGGTCTGCTCAAAAGACCTCTTCTCAACAAGGTCCATCATGACCATCCTATTGAACATTGCCATAGAATCCTTTTACCCCTTCCCAGCTTTGTTCTTCTGTATAACACTTCTCCCATCCTACACGCTATATACTTTACTCAGTTATGTGGTTTATTATCTGTTCATTGTTGTTCAGTCACTACATTGTGTCTGACTCTTTGCGACCTGCCAGAGACTTAAAGCTCAACATTCAGAAAACGAAGATCCTGGCATCCGGTCCCATCACTTCATGGGAAATAGATGAGGAAACAGTGAAAACAGTGTCAGACTTTATTTTTTTGGGCTCCAAAATCACTGCAAATGGTGACTGCAGCCATGAAATTAAAAGACGCTTACTCCTTGGAAGAAAAGTTATGACCAACCTAGATAGTATATTCAAAAGCAGAGACATTACTTTGCCAACAAAGGTCCGTCTAGTCAAGGCTATGGTTTTTCCTGTGGTCATGTATGGATGTGAGAGTTGGACTGTGAAGAAAGCTGAGCACCAAATAATTAATGCATTTGAACTGTAGTGTTGGAGAAGACTCTTGAGAGTCCCTTGGACTGCAAGGAGATCCAACCAGTCCATTCTGAAGGAGATCAGCCCTGGGTGTTCTTCGGAAGGAATGATGCTAAAGCTGAAACTCCAGTACTTTGGCCACCTCATGCGAAGAGTTGACTCATTGGAAAACAGTCTGATGCTGGGAGGGATTGGGGGCAAGAGGAGAAGGGGACAACCAAGGATGAGATGGCTGGATGGCATCACGGACTCGATGGATGTGAGTCTGAGTGAACTGTGGTAGATGGTGATGAACAGGGAGGCCTGGCATGCTGCTATTCATGGGCTTGCAGAGAGTCGGACATGACTGAGCGACTGAACTGAACTGAACTGAGGGACTATGTTCACTCACTATATCCATCAATAGTAAGCATCATGAGTCCAGGGTCCACCCTGACCCTCATATCCCTACCCATGTAACAGGAAGGGGCTTGATAGATGTTCGTGGGATAAGTGAGCACTTATTTACCCTGTGTGCTCTGTGATAACCCTCCCTTGGGATCAGTGTTTCCCACCTGCTGAGGTCATGAGAAGGGTGTGGAAAACTGTTTGTGGTCATCATCTGTGGCTGAAGCCCTGGGCAAAAGCTATATCTCTTGTGAGTAGGAAAAGACAGCACATCTTCTGCAATATGAGCATAACTCTCACCAAGGAGGGAACAAGACCATTACCAGGGGCATAGCCTGCAGACTCACTAGCAAGGGCCAGGCCTTCCTAAGTAGCTGCCATGGTGGGCTGGCTGCCATGGATTACAGAGTGCCACGTGTGCATGCAAAGCAAAGGAGCTGCTGCTGCTAAGTCATGTCAGTCGTGTCCGACTCTGTGCGACCCCATAGATGGCAGCCCACCAGGCTCCCCCATCCCTGGGATTCTCCAGGCAAGAACACTGGAGTGGGTTGCCATTTCCTTCTCCAATGCATGAAAGTGAAAAGTGAAAGGGAAGTCTCTCAGTCGTGTCTAACTCTTAGTGACCCCATGGACTGCAGCCCACCAGGCTCCTCCATCCATGGGAGTTTCCAGGGGAGAATACTGGAGTGGGTTGCCAGTGCCTTCTCCGAAGGAAAGGAGCAATAGGTGGGAAAGGCATTAAGTTTTCACTTGAGCCAAGTCTTCATGTGGCATTTCAATAAGCAACAATGGGATGGAAAGGAGGGTCATTCCGTGTGAAAAAAAAAATTAATGACAGGATTATTACCCTGGAAAAAGGGGACCTGGGAAGGATGGAGCTGGGAGGCTGTGGCTGAGCAGCATGTTTCTTTTCAGGTTCTAAGGGCAGTGCTATGTGTGGGCCCCGGGATGAGCAAGGGCCTCAGAGATCTGAGGACTGGGCAACAGTCCGTGGGAAGATCACAATCCAAAATGAAGCATCTACTGCTCCTGTCAGCATTCCAGAAGGCTCTCTTCACCCTGAGAAACACAAAAACAAAAAGAAATACACACACACACATTTGGGGAAAACATGTTTGAGGGAAGCAAACAATATGGCCTATGTACATGTGCTGTTTAGGGAAGAAGGGAAAAAAATGAACTTTATTATTATCATTATTACTAATATTGAAATGACCATTCTTGGCTGTGTTGAGCAAGGGATATAAATGGCCTTCAATAATTGATGATGCACGTCTGAGCTTTCCTACATCATATTAGTTTATAGAGACTTGCACTTATAATTCACTAATCACAGCTCTCATCCTCTCAGCCTTTAAAGGCTGGGAAAGTTAATACAGTTTCCATAGGACAATTTATACCATCAAAGACACTGTGTGGCTCTGTTAGTGAACTGATGCATCAGCAGAAGCAAAGGACACAATAATCCATCAAAACACAGCCTCTGCCCTCAGCAGACAGAAGGACCTAGAACTAGACGATCTGAATTTTGCACCTTAGCCCCGGTGATTTTTAGCTGCGTGAACTCAGGCACCCTGTGTGTGTACTGAGTTGCTTCAGTCGCGTCCTACTCTTTGTGACCTTATGGACTCTATCCCACCAGGCTTCTCTGTTGCGGGATTTTCCAGGTAAGAATACTGCAGTGGGTTGCCATGCCCTACTCCAGGGGATCTTCCTGACGCAGGGGTCAAACCCGTGTCTGTATGTCTCCCGCACTGGCAGACAGGCTCTTCACCACCAGCGCACCTGGGAAGCCCTGTTAGTTGCTCAGTCATGTTCGACTCTGTGATCCTGTGGACTGTAGCCCACCAGTTTCCTCTGCCCATGGAATTCTCCAGGCAAGGATACTGGAGGGGGTAGATATTCTCTTCTCCAGGGGATCTTCCCAACCCAGGAGTCAAACCCAGTCTCCCACATTGCAGGCAGATTTCTTTACCATCTGAGCCACCAAGGGAAGCCCTTTAGGGGACAATAAATGTTTCCATGGGCTTGATACAGCTGTCTTTAAAAAATAATTATAAAAATTTCATACAGAAACAGACAAGAGACTTATATCTATAACATAGAAAAAAAACTTGAAAAATCAATGTCAGTTAAGATTGACAAAGGTTACGAATAGTCAGTTCACAAAAGAGGAAATCTTAATAACCAATAATGGCCTAAAAATTAGGGAAGTATGCTCTACCTCACCAGTAATCAGGGGAAAATAAAAACAGAAAAAAAAATCTATAACAACATCAAAACAGACCACTTTACATTCATCAGCTCATCAAAAACCAAAAAGTTGGACATATTCTTTTGATAATTCAATAGATTCTAATCATTCTGAATCCTGCGTATTTTAGTCACTTAAAAAAAACCTCAGAATCTTTTGTGGTAAAAGAGGTCAGGGGGCACTGTGATTTTGTTTACTTAAAGTTTTCCATTTATTTGCAAAGTCTTGCCCTTTACTTTGTAAATTATTCACTCCACAGCCAGCTCTGAGCACAGTCAAATTAAAAACTTTGCTTATCCCATGTTTGTTTACCAAGAAGGAGAAGGCTTCTTCTTTTTCCACCCTCCACCCCATTGATCACTCTGGATATTTGTAGGCTAATAAAACCTAGCCAGCATGTTTCCAGGTGCTCTGCACTCTGAGGTATGCCTAGACCATGCATTGAGATTAAAAATGAAACCTTTCATTAATAAATGACTGATTCTGTTCCTGTCTCTTCAATTTTCCATGTTTTAAAGTACTTTTAAAAGGACCATTTCCCCTGCATTATGAGGGACATTAGGCTCGGCGACCTTTTAGATTCTGTACCATTTTATGACCCTATGACTCCACAGCTTTCCAAAGTCTGTTTTATTATTTTCAACATCGTATTTCATGAGAAGTTGCAGGACAGGGGTGCAGGGAGGGTTGGTGGACAGGGAGAGAAGGGTGGAGAAAGAAGAGGAGGTCAAGGGGTCCCAAATATGAGTTGGAACCCTGGAAAAGCAGGCTGGGTCCCAGATGAAACCTACAGAGGGCTCAAATAGCAGCATGCACTCTGCCAGGACACACATCTCAGTCTTTACACCAGACTTGCAGCTTTGGGAGGTGGACCCATGTCACAGCCCTCAGATGCACATGTAGCCTTTCTTCCAGAGCCCCCTGGGAATTTGTGGGAATCCCAGAATGGAACATCCCCTTAAAGCCCTATCTCCCCAGTGTTGGAATTCATACCACCTGCACAGCTATGCCATGACAGCCTGCCTTCCTGCTTAGAAGAGGCCACGGGGACACACATTTTGCTCTGTTCACATCCGGCCATTGTGTCAGAGGAGGAAAGACCAAGCTCTTTGAATATGAGATTATATTTGTGGCTACTTCCCCAGCTGCTCAGAAAGTGGGATAGAATGGGGAACAGGGAGAGGGAAGACATGGCCAAAGCCAGGATGATTGGATGGGAGTTGACAGAATTCCTTATCTCAATGAAAAAAAAAAAAAAAAAAAGGAAAGAAAATGGTAAAGGACTAAACAAAAGGACTAAAGAATAAAGTGATTTATTTCATTTAGAAATATTTCTCAAACTCCAGTTATACATGAGCAACGGTTCTCATCTCTGAAAATCCCTCAGTGAAACAAAACAGACAGGTGACTTGCTCTTGCAAATTCAGATTCTAGTGGGAAATAGGGGATGTGCAACTAAAGCCAGAATTTAATGAAATGGCTCTTCACATTTCTGGTTCATAATAATACCTCAATAAATGGCAGTGATTTAAAAATACTGAGTGGTAGGTACATCTATGAGGGCAAGACATGTGTCTTACATTATCCTTCTCGTTGTTATAAATTCTTATATCTATTTATTGAATGGTTAAATGAATAAACTAAAGAATATGAATTAAAGACTTGTCTCTGTCAATGACATCAACATGAAACTTAGAGACTAACTCTATCTGGGACTCCATATAGAGGGATTTCCTCCTCCATATAATGAAGGACATTACTGATCTCGTGACTCCAGACCACAGTCCCATCACAGCACTCCCTGCTCCAGTGGTCCAAAGAATTCAGGCCTGATGTCTGAGTCTCATGGACAGAAGCTTCTACAGGTCCTGCTGTTATATTTTCAATACGATTTCTCACTAACCTTCTAAAAGACCAATCCATCTAATCACATCTTTCTAAATTTTCAATGTGTTTCTTGCAGCAATACTTCCCTTAGGACTTTCTTCTCTTATTCTCACCCAGCTGACTTTCTCCTGTTATTTAAGTTCCAGCACCAGTAACTTTGATCAGAGAAAATTATTTACCATCCTCTCTAACCCTGCACATCTAAGGTAGGGGAGAAATTACTCTACTGTGCTGGCAAAGATCCCTGAGCTTTCTGAACATACACCCATCAGTTCAGTCACTCAGTCGTGTCCGACTCTTTGCGAACCCATGAATCACAGCACGCCAGGCCTCCCTGTCCATCACCATCTCCCAGAATTCAATCAGACTTACGTTTATTGAGTCCGTGATACCATCCAGCCATCTCATCCTCGGTCGTCCCCTTCTCCTCCTGCCCACAATCCCTCCCAACATCAGAGTCTTTTCCAATGAGTCAACTCTTCTCATGAGGTGGCCAAAGTACTGGAGCTTCAGCTTTAGCATCATTCCTTCCAAAGAAATCCCAGGGTTGATCTCCTTCAGAATGGACTGGTTGGATCTCCTTGCAGTCCAAGGGACTCTCAAGAGTCTTCTCCAACACCACAGTTCAAATGCATCAATTCTTCAGCACTCAGCCTTCTTCACAGTCCAACTCTCACATCCATGCATGACCACAGGAAAACCGTAGCCTTGACTAGACGGACCTTAGTTGGCAAAGTAATGTCTCTGCTTTTGAATATGCTATCTAGGTTGGTCATAACTTTTCTTCCAAGGAGTAAGCGTCTTTTAATTTCATGGCTGCAGTTACCATCTGCAGTGATTTTGGACCCTAAAAAAATAAAGTTTGACACTGTTTCCACTGTTTCCTCATCTATTTCCCATGAAATGATGGGACCGGATGCCAGGATCTTTGTCTTCTGAACATTGAGCTTTAAGCCAACAATTTTGCTTTCCTCTTTCACTTTCATCAAGAGGCTTTTTAGTTCCTCTTCACTTTCTGCCATAAGGGTGGTGTCATCTGCATATCTGAGGTTATTGATATTTCTCCCGGCAATCTTGATTCCAGCTTGTGTTTCTTCCAGCCCAGCGTTTCTCATGATGTACTCTGCATAGAAGTTAAATAAGCAGGGTGACAATATACAGCCTTGACATACTCCTTTTCCTATTTGGAACCAGTCTGTTGTTCCATGTCCAGTTCTAACCATTGCTTCTTTACCTGCATGCAGATTTCTCAAGAGGCAGGTCAGGTGGTCTGGTATGCCCATCTCTTTCAGAATTTTCCACAGTTTATTGTGATCCACACAGTCAAAGACTTTGGCATAGTCAGTAAAGCAGAACTAGACGTTTTTCTGAAACTCTCTTGCTTTTGCCATGATCCAGCAAATGTTGGCAATTTGATTTCTGGTTCCTCTGCCTTTTCTAAAACCAGCTTGACATCAGAGAGTTCACGGTTCATGTATTGCTGAAGCCTAGCTTGGAGAATTTTGAGCATTCCTTTACTAGCATGTGAGATGAGTGCAACTGTGCGGTAGTTTGAGCATTCTTTGGCATTGCCTTTCTTTGGGATTGGAA
>SJYQ01002804.1:100731-167863 GCA_006410935.1 Redunca redunca
TGATCACTAATCTAGAGCCAGACATCTTGGAATGTGAAGTCAAGTGGGCCTTAGAAAGCATCACTATAAACAAAGCTAGTGGAGGTGATGGAATTCCAGTTGAGCTGTTTCAAAACCAGAAAGATGATGCTATGAAAGTGCTGCACTCAATATGCCAACAAATTTGGAAAACTCAGCAGTGGCCACAGGACTGGAAAAGGTCAGGTTTCATTCCAATCCCAAAGAAAGGCAATGCCAAAGAATGCTCAAACTACCACACAGTTGCACTCATCTCACATGCTAGTAAAGGAATGCTCAAAATTCTCCAAGCTAGGCTTCAGCAATACATGAACCGTGAACTCTCTGATGTCAAGCTGGTTTTAGAAAAGGCAGAGGAACCAGAAATCAAATTGCCAACATTTGCTGGATCATGGCAAAAGCAAGAGAGTTTCAGAAAAACATCTATTTCTGCTTTACTGACTATGCCAAAATCTTTGACTGTGTGGATCACAATAAACTGTGGAAAATTCTGAAAGAGATGGGCACAGACCACCTGACCTGCCTCTTGAGAAATCTGCATGCAGGTTAGGAAGCAACAGTTAGAACTGGACATGGAACAACAGACTGGTTCCAAATAGGAAAAGGAGTATGTCAAGGCTGTATATTGTCACCCTGCTTATTTAACTTCTATGCAGAGTACATCATGAGAAACGCTGGACTGGAAGAAACACAAGCTGGAATCAAGATTGCCGGGAGAAATATCAATAACCTCAGATATGCAGATGACACCACGTTTATGGCAGAAAGTGAAGAGGAGCTAAAAAGCCTCTTGATAAAAGTGAAAGAGGAGAGTGAAACAGTTGACTTAAAGCTCAACATTCAGAAAACAAAGATCATGGCATCTGGTCCCATCACTTCATGGGAAATAGATGAGGAAACAGTAGAAACAGTGGCAGACTTTATTTTTTTGGGGTCCAAAATCACTGCAGATGGTAACTGCAGCCATGAAATTAAAAGACGCTTACTCCTTGGAAGAAAAGTTATGACCAACCTAGATAGCATATTCAAAAGCAGAGACATTACTTTGCCAACTAAGGTCCGTCTAGTCAAGGCTACGGTTTTCCTGTGGTCATGCATGGATGTGAGAGTTGGACTGTGAAGAAGGCTGAGTGCTGAAGAATTGATGCATTTGAACTGTGGTGTTGGAGAAGACTCTTGAGAGTCCCTTGGACTGCAAGGAGATCCAACCAGTCCATTCTGAAGGAGATCAACCCTGGGATTTCTTTGGAAGGAATGATGCTAAAGCTGAAGCTCCAGTACTTTGGCCACCTCATGAGAAGAGTTGACTCATTGGAAAAGACTCTGATGTTGGGAGGGATTGTGGGCAGGAGGAGAAGGGGACGACCGAGGATGAGATGGCTGGATGGCATCATGGACTCGATGGACGTGAGTCTGAGTGAACTATGGGAGATGGTGATGGACAGGGAGGCCTGGCGTGCTGTGATTCATGGGTTCGCAAAGAGTCGGATATGACTGAGCGACTGAACTTATATCTAGTGGAAGGTTACTCAGGCATAATAAGGAATGAAATTTTGCCATTTGCTGAGACATGGATAACCTAGAGACTGTCACACAGAGTGAAGTCAGAAAGAGCAAAAAAAATTGTATATTAACACATAAAATCTAGGAAAATGTTATAGATGAACTTATTTGCAAAGCAGTAATAGAGACACAGATATAAAGAACAAATGTATTTATACCAAGGGAGGAAGGGGAGGTTGTCATGAAATGAGAAACTGGGATTGACATATATACACTCGTATGCATAAAACATGTAACTAATGAGAATTGACTGTATACCACAGGGAGCTCGACTCAGTGCTCTGTGGTGACCTAAATGGGAAGGAAATCCCCAAAAGAGGGGGTTTATATGTACATATAGCTGATTCCCTTTGTTGTACAGCAGAAATTAACACAACACTGTAAAATAAATATACTTCAATTAAAAAAAAAAAAAGATCCCTGAGCCTACCTCTTATTCATCACGGTCTATTTTAATTATGATTCTGTTTTTGTTTACTTCTTCCTTTTGAGACCAGTGATGATTTTATTCTCCTCTCTGTCCCCAAAGATTTCCCAGTGCTTTTATCAAAATAGATATTCAATAAACTTTTCTTCAACTGAACTGTTATCTTCTGCATACCATTGGGAAGAAATTTCCAGCCATTATTTTATAATGAGTTCATATGAATCTTCACAAGAATTAGTTATTTTTTACAAAGGCTTGGAAGACACATATCAAATTAAAAAGACTTCACATATTGTCCAGCTGAAGAAATACACAGGGAATGTTTAAAAGTCTGGATGCTAAAAATAATCTCTCATTCCATGGTGAGCTGAAATGATATTGCAAAGAAATGTCAATGCATTGAAGTGGAAAGCCAATTACACTTGACATAAATGTATTTTAAACCCAAGCTCTTGCCACTTAATTTAGGTCCCTGCCTTTTCTTGGAGGCAATACTATCCAGTAGAAATAATACTGACTTCAGCATAGCACGAATTTTGTCTCACTTCCTGACTGCATCTTTGTGTAACTCTTTGAACAGGTGAAATGTATTTGTATTCTCTAAGCTCAGTTATCTCATCTGTATCATGATCTAATTAGATGTAACACATGGGGTGTTCTTAATAGTTTATGGAATTATGTAAGTAAAGAATTTAGCATTGCATATCTCAAAATTCTCCAAGCCAGGCTTCAGCAATACGTGAACCGTGAACTCCCTGATGTTCAAGCTGGTTTTAGAAAAGGCAAAGGAACCAGAGATCAAATTGCCAACATCCGCTGGACCATGGAAAAAGCAAGAGAGTTCCAGAAAAACATTTATTTCTGCTTTATTGACTATGCCAAAGCCTTTGACTGTGTGGATCACAATCAACTGTGGAAAATTCTGAAAGAAATGGGAATACCAGACACCTGACCTGCCTCTTGAGAAATCTATATGCAGGTCAGGAAGCAACAGTTAGAACTGGACATGGAACAACAGACTGGTTCCAAATAGGAAAAGGAGTACATCAAGGCTGTATATTGTCACCCTGCTTATTTAACTTCTATGCAGAGTACATCATGAGAAACGCTGGACTGGAAGAAACACAAGCTGGAATCAAGATTGCTGGGAGAAATATCAATAACCTCAGATATGCAGATGACACCACCCTTCTGGCAGAAAGTGAAGAGGAGCTAAAAAGTCTCTTGATGAAGGTGAAAGAGGAGAGCGAAAATGTTGGCTTAAAGCTCAACATTCAGAAAATAAAGATCATGGCATCTGGTCCCATCACTTCATGGGAAATAGATGGGGGAACAGTAGAAACAGTGTCAGACTTTATTTTTTGGGGGTCCAAAATCACTGCAGATGGTGACTGCAGCCAGGATATTAAAAGACGCTTACTCTTTGGAAGAAAAGTTATGACCATCCCAGATAGTATATTCAAAAGCAGAGACGTTACCTTGCCGACTAAGGTCCGTCTTGTCAAGGCTATGGTTTTTCCTGTGGTCATGTATGGATGTGAGAGTTGGATTGTGAAGAAGGCTGAGCGCCGAAGAATTGATGCTTTTGAGCTGTGGTGTTGGAGAAGACTCTTGAGAGTCCCTTGGACTGCGGGGAGATCCAACTAGTCCATTCTGAAGGAGATCAACCCTGGGATTTCTTTGGAAGGAATGATGCTAAAGCTGAAACTCCAGTACTGTGGCCACCTCATGTGAAGAGTTGACTCATTGGAAAAGACTCTGATGCTGGGAGGGATTGTGGGCAGGAGGAGAAGGGGATGACCCAGGATGAGATGGCTGGATGGCATCATGGACACGATGGACGTGAGTCTGAGTGAACTCTGGGAGATGGTGATGGACAGGGAGGCCTGGCGTGCTGCCATTCATGGGGTCGGAAAGAGTCGGACACGACTGAGCAACTGAACTGAACTGATCTCATATGAAATTCATACTGAATATGAAATTCAAAGCCCATCTATCTTGGGTGGGTCTTGGGAGGATCTTGGGAGGCTCTTGGGTGGATCTTGGGAGGATCTTGGGGCAGGATGCATCTAAGTCCTTAGCTATGTCTATGAAAATGATATAACCAATACTGGCAATAGATGACATTCAACATTATCCATTAAAATAATGAAAATATTGACAATAGTGGTGCTGGCCCTGATGGTAGTTTTCTTCAAAAAGAGGAAGAAGGAGGAGGAGGAGACAGAGCTGGATAAGAGGAGTAAGAGGATAATTGTTAAAGAAAGACAAAAAATGTAATGAGTTTTACAGGATCATAAAATGTGATACCCATGTTGTTGAGACAAAGTAAGTACTATGGCTGGAAACTATTTCTTAGTGTTTACAGCCCAGAAAAGTCCTAGTGGATTTTATCTGTACTAAAGGATACCATAACAACAACTGGGATGAGACTGTTTTCATCATGATTTACAAAGGCCTGTCAACATCTCTAAGGATGAAGTGCTCTAAACTTGTCAATTTCTTAGAATTCCAAGATGGCTATGGCTTTTCTTTTTGTGACCCAAGGCAGCATAATTGCAAGAGTATCAACTGGATATCCTGATTTAGGTTCAAAAGTCTGATTTTTAAAAAATAGTTCATGCAAGTTAAAAATTGCCAAGACTTGACTTCAGGGAATTATTCTTTCAAAAGTATTATTTCTTTAGAAAGTGCTACATGTTTGTTTTTTTCCATGTCATCACTGGCACAACCATTTTGAAGGTTAGTAATAATACTTTTTTTAAACTTTATCCTCAGTGACAAGGCCTCTTCAGGAGAGAACCAAGGGCTCCTTACTTAAATCTTAAACTATAGAGGATGGGGGAAATGTTTTGCTTGATATATGCTACAGATGAAGCTAATGGCACAGCAAAAACTAGCTCTTAGAGGTAGTCAAGTTTGCTTGTGCACTGGTTTTAAGACTGGAGAATATGCATGTCAACAATTTATGACTTTGTTTTGACTTGAATATTTGATTTAATAATTTCATCAGCTATTTTCTTTGTCTGTTTGATCTCTTCTAATTCATCTTGTGTTTCTTTCGTATGTTATGACATTAAAAACCAACATGTCAAAATGGACTATAGTTCCTTAGACACAAATTTTTCTTTTTTCTCTTGTTCCTGATTATATAAGGAATAAAGGCTTAATGGAAAAAATGTGAAAAATTAAGGAAAAATTAAGATATTACATCTATATATCACCAACTGGAAGCATGCATACACAGCCATCCCTGCTATACACACACAATATTATAAGTCTATTGGTCTATTTCTTCCTAACTTTTAATCTGTGTATTTTTCATCTTTACATATTCCTTATATAAATTTATATTCAGATTTTTTGTTTGCCTGTGTTGTGTTTTTTTGTCAACGTCAGATAAGGCATATAATTGAGTCAATATTACTTTTTATTTTATTGTAATTATAATTGATTCTTTTCCACACTTGCTTTATTGTACCTTATATTTTATGTTCCATTTATTTCCTCTCCTTCCTCTTCCCTTTCTTCCCCAAAACACACAAAATAGTGTATTTGATGTTTCCTTAGATATAGAGTCAATCTTGAAAAATATTTTATATGTATGCATTTTCACTTAGAGAAACAAAATTATGAATTTCCTGCTTATTTTATTGTATGGTATTTCTTAATTTACTCAATAAATACTATGCTTTCAATAGCTAACCTCATTCTTCCAAGGGCATCTAATTTATTTCTTCTGACTATAACTCTACTCCATCACGAGTACCCTCACCTTTTGAATTTATCCAATCTGCTGGTAACTGACATTAAAGTTAGTTCTACTTCCCCACAGCCACAGACATTTTATGAATAAATCTGTCAATTGACCTCTGGAGAAGGGCATGGCAACCCACTCCAGGATTCTTGCCTAGAGAATCCCATGGACAGAGAAGCCTGATGAGCCATAATCCATAGGGTCACAAAGAGCTGGGCATGACTGCAGTGACTTCGCATAGCACAGCACAAGTTTTGATACTGTTCCACGTGAAAAAAATAAATGCATGCTTTTTGTTGGATATAGAATCTACACATACAGTTTATACATATTAAGCATATTTTTAACAACTTAAAACTATTTTAAAAATCTACGTGATCCAGTAGAGGAATGTGAACAAATCTCAGCCTACAAATATTCCCACATTTATTTCTCCCTATAGTTCTGCTGCTGCTGCTGCTGCTGCTAAGTCGCTTCAGTCGTGTCCGACTCCGTGCAACGCCAAAGACAGCAACCCACCAGGCTCCCCCGTCCCTGGGATTCTCCAGGCAAGAACACTGGAGTGGGTTGCCATTTCCTTCTCCAATGCATGAAAGTGAAAAGTGAAAGTGAAGTCGCTCTTAGCGACTAACTCTTAGCGACCCTATGGACTGCAGCCTACCAGGCTCCTCCGCCCATGGGATTTTCCAGGCAAGAGTACTGGAGTGGGGTGCCATTGCCTTCTCCATAGTGTTGCTTGAGTCTATCTTAGGTGCATTTATCTTTATAAACATTGTAGCTGTTGGATATATTGTTCTTTCAAGTATGATTTTATTGAACTCTCATGCCCACTTTTATCTCAGATTATCTTTATCTATTATGAAACTGCTACCTCAGCCTCCTATGGTACACATCTTCCTCATATACTTCTTTCTCTATCTTTGTGCACACTCTTTACATCCATTCGTTCAAAAATTTTCTCTGAAAGATAAAGAATTGGTGAATCTTGGCATAAGAAATGCAATCAGAAAAATCTCTGACTTTTAAGCTATGGATTTAAACCATACACGTTTAATGTATCTTCATTTTACTGATACAATGTCATTTATCTTGCAACTTTAGTTTGTACTGTATATTTGCCTAGCATTTTTTCCCTTTGCATTTCTCCTTTCAAACTATCCAATGGCCAGAGTAAATTTCATCTTTCTGTTTTTGAAAGTTACATGTTCCATTGAAGTTTTTTCAGATAATTAGAATCAATTTATTAAAATTTGTAATTATTTTCTTTTTATTTTGTCATCAATGCTTAAAATTTCAATGTATATATCTTCCTCTGATCAAGACAAATACTTTAACCCATTCTTTTCTTTCTTGAACTTGCCCTCTCTACTCCCTTGCTACATCATGTTAAGTTTTAGTCTGAATTCCTATGTATTTCCCTTTTCTTCTATTTTTATTTGTGAGAGACGTATCATTAAGATAAAAACTTTTGCTAAAGTAACTAATATTGTTTCCCAGTTCTTCTCCAGATAAGTAAATATCTACTTGTTGTAATACATTCTATAAAAGTATATTCAAAGACATTATTTTTGCATTATAATTTCTGAGCTTTGTATACCTAAGTTTATTTCATTTCTGCATTTGAATTTGATATATATATGCTTTTTATAAAACACTGCTAAATATTTCTCCACTCTCCTCTTGAATCTACTACTATATAAAGAATGTTGATTTCAACCTGATTTCCTACTAATTGTAAGTCATATATTTTTAATCTAGAAATGCACATAATTCTCTCTTCTGAAGTTTTTGCTTGTGCTGTACTATGATGAGTTATTTATTTCTTTGCTTCTCCTTGGTATTGATTTCTTTATCTACATTATTTAGCACTCAGAATTTTCTATATAAAATGCTTCCTTAAAAACTGGATTATTTGTTTTCACAGAACAGAACAAATAGTTCCAAAATTTATATGGAATTACAGAAGACCCAGAGTTACCAAAGCAATTCTGAGGAAAAAGAACAAAGCAGGAAGAATAACCATCCCAGACTTCAGACAATACCATTAAGTTACAGTAATCAAAACAGCATGGTATTGTCACACACACGAAAAAAACCATATACATCAATGGAACAAAAGGGAGGGCCCAGAAATAAGCCCGCACTTCTATGGTCAATTAATCTTAAGCAAAAAAGGAAAGTATATACAATGGAGAAATGATAGTCTCTTCAGCAAGTGGTGCTGGGAAAGCTGGGACAGCCACATATAAACCAATGAAGTTAGAACACAACCTTATGCCATACACAAAAATAAACTCAAGACTTAAAGACATAACTATAAGATTTGACACCTTAAAACTCTTAGAAGAGAACATTGGTAGGACACTCCTTAGCATAAATCATAACAAAATTTTACTGGATCCATTTCCTAGTGTAATGGAAACAAAAACAAAAATAAACAAATGAGACATAATTAAACTTAAAAGCTTTTACACAGAAAAGGAAACCATAAAGAAAATGAAAAGATAATCTATGGCATGTGAAAAATATTTGCAAATTATGTGAACATAAAGGGGTTAATTTCCAAAAATATATAAACAGTTTATACAGTTCAATATTAAAAAAAAATCAAAATGTGGAAGGAGAGAACAAGATGGTAGAGGAGTAAGTGGATGTGGAGCACATCTCTCTCCATGGATACATCAGGAATATACTTTCAGACACAGAAGTACAAGCAGAACACCAGCTGAGAGCAGAAAGGAGTGCCTGACCAGCAGAAAATATACAGAACCTTGCAAAATTCAGTAGGATGAAGGAACGAAGGGGAAAAACAGGTGTCTTAGTAGGACAGGACCTGCCCTCAGCAGGTGGGGGAACTGAAGTAGGGGTCTGAGCCCCACATTGAGGCAACTGAGTCAGAGGAGAAACATTTAAGGCTGAGAGTGAAACAACTGATCTGTGGCAGCCTAAATGGAATGAGAATCAGACAATCCTTGTCACAGCCATACATACCCTGGATAGGGCTGTAGGTCCCCGGAAAGGCACAATGGCTGGGAGCTGGAGTTTAGGGACTGTGGAGCAATCCCAGGGCAAGGATTGCTGTTGACTGCAGAGAGATGGATCATGGGGATGTGAGGGAGGAGATTGTGGTGGGAAATGCCTGTAGGAAATGCTTGTGGAGGAGAGCTGGGCAGCCGTGGAACCCAGGCAATACTGCTGAGTCATGCGTAGGGGGTGCAGTCACCACCATAGGCTCTCTCTCTCCATCCACTAGTGTTGGCCGCTGAACAGTAGAGAGGCTGGCCCATCAAATGCATGACACACTGAATACAGAGTAGGACCCCACCCAGGGTACCCCTTTAAGTGCCTGGTGGGCCCATCTACAGAGTAGGACCCCAGTCAGCGGGGCCCTTCTATGTGCCTGACTCGCCAAGGAACAGAGAAGGACCCCAGGCAGGGAGCCCTCTAAGTGCCTGAAAGGGCAGAGCTAGAGTTTTCTCTATGGAGAAAAACTAGCCAAAGAGGCCTTCTGATCGCCAGCTACAAGAGGTTTGAAAAAAGACTCTGATGGGGTCATAACTCCTGGGGTGGAGGCAGTCTGTGTCCTTGAACATTTTGCACCCCTAGGGTCCTAGAAAGGCAAGCAGTGGTGCCACCTTCACTTTCAGCTCTCATGGGTGCAGAATTGCCACAGGCAAAAAGATCTTGCGTCTATGCATGCAGAGCCGCTTCGGTCCTGTCCAACTCTTTGTGGCCCCATAGACTGTGGGCTGCCAGGTTTCTCTGTCAGGGGGATTCTCCAGGCAAGAATACTGGAGCGTATTGGCCAATACTGGTTGCCATACCCTTCTAGAGCACTGTATCTCCTGCTGCCCTAGCCGCCAACTCCCCTGAGTATCTGGTGCTGCCAGAACACCTGTGACCCAAGCAGCTGCACCACCTGCACGCCTGGCCCTCACAGGGGCAAACCCTAGGCATCCAGGGCAGCCTCGGGGGCAATCCCCGGTGGACGACCCGCATGCAGAGGTGGAAATAAAACCACAACTGAAACCCAGAGGCAGTGTGGTTAAGGAAGAAGACTCAAAACCTCCCCACCAGCTGTACAAGCTGCAGATTAAATCCACACAATCCACTAGCCAGATTCTGTGTCTATAGAATATATAAAAGGACATTGAGAGCTCCCACAAAAGAAAACCCACTAGTTCTGATAGCTGTGGACATTGGAGGCAAGAAAGACAAAGGAGTAGGACAAGATTAGAATCTAAGCTGTCCCCACAGCAGGTCCAGAGATCAGAACAGTGTTGGAGGGCCTCCTAGGGAGTGAGGTGGATTGTGACTCCCAGCGAGGGAAAGGACTCTCACAGAAGTGACTCAAGAAAAAACATTTATTATTCATATGTTTTGACTTGTTCTGCAGATTCTTTTCGACATTCTTCCTTTTTCCCCTCTTCTGTGGTAGTTATCAATTCTATTAGTAGTATGAAATCAAATTAAACTTTTAAGCTTTTTTTTCTTTTCTCAATCACATTTTTGATTGTTGTTACAAACCTCTGGTTCTACGTTGGGCCTTTGCAGTGTTCCTTTTTATTTTACCCCCTTCTTTTCTCTCTTTTTTTTTAATTTTAATTTTTAAACCTATTATTATTTTTTCTACATTTATTCCCTTGCTTGCTTTTCCTACTGTTCTTTTCCTCTTGCACTTAATCTTTAATGTACATAAATCTTCTTTACCTACTTCTATTTAACTTTGCATATCTATTCTTTTTTTTCTTTCCTTTCCTCTCAACATATTTGTTAGTTTAATTTTCGTTGCTTCATTCCCCAATTGGCACCTTGCTTTAGTTTTGTTTTTTCAGTTTGTGCTTTAGTTAGTTTTGTTCTTAACTAGTAAATATAATTTTTGGTTTCCTTTGTTTGCCAGGTCAATCTCTTGTATTTTTTGTTGGGCTACTTGATTTTGCTTATGGGTGTATATCTATATGTCTATATTCAGTTACACTTTTTATTTTCATTATAAACCTCCACCTCTATGTTGGTCTTTTACAGTTCTGTAGAGTTTTCCTTTTTTGTCTCTCTCTTTTAAAAAATTTTTTAAGTCTATTATTATTTTTTATATATTTATTCCTTTGTTTATTTTCCTACTGTTGTTTTCCCCTTGCAATTAACCTTTAATATATATAAATCTTTATCTACTTCTGTTTAACTTTGCATATCTATTCTTTCTTTCCTTTCCTCTCAACATTTTGTTAGTTTTATTTTCATTGCTTTATTCCCCAACTGGCACCTTACTTTAGTTTTGTTTTCTAGTTTGTGCTTTAGTTAGTTTTCTTCTGGTAGATATAAATTTTGGTTTCCTTTTTTCACCAGGTCAATCTATTTTACTTTATTTTTGTTGGACTGTTTTGATTTTGCTCATAAGTGCATATGTATATGTGTATATTCAGTCACACTTTTTATTGTTGTTTTAAACCTCTGGCTGTAAATTGGGCTTTTGCAGTTCTGTTGGAGTTTTCCTTTTTTTCTTTCTTCTTCCTTTTTTTTTCTTTTCTCTTTTATATAATTTTAATTTTTAAACAGTAAGCCTATTATATTCTTTCTATATTTATTTCTTTGTTTGCCTTTCCTACTGTTATTTTCCCCTTGCAGTTAATCTTTATGGAAATAAATCTTCTTCATCTACCTCTATTTAACTTTGCATATCTATTCTTTCTTTCTTTTCTTTCTTCATCATATTTGTTAGTTTTGTTTTCATTGCTTTATTCCCCAGTTGGTACCTTGCTTTAGCTTTGTTTTCTGATTTGTGCTTTAGTTAGTTTTGTTCTTAACTGGTAAATATAATTTTTGATGGCCTTTGTTCGCTGGGTCAGTCTACTGTATTTTAGTTGGACTGTTTTGACATTGCTTATGTGTATATGTGTATATTCCATTATTTTAATTAATTTTTGCCTGATTTTGTAACTTCCATTTGTCTGGGGTTCATCTTTGGTTTCTCATTTTTGGGTATTTGTTTTAATCTCACTTAATGCCATAACAGACCACTTGTGGAATCTTTGTTCCTGACCAGAGATCAAGCCCTGAGCCTTTGGAGTGGGATCACTGACTCCAGGACTCTAGACTACCAGAGAACTAACCCTGCTGCTGCTGCTGCTAAGTCACTTCAGTTGTGGCCAGCTCTGTGTGACCCCATAGATGGCAGCCCACCAAGCTCCCCCGTCCCTGAGATTCTCCAGGCAAGAACACTGGAGTGGGTTGCCATTTCCTTCTCTAAGAATTAACCCTGCTGCTGTGGACTGCTGCTGCTAAGTCGCTTCAGTCATGTCCAACTCTGTGCGACCCCATAGATGGCAACCCACCAGGCTCCCCCACCCCTGGGATTCTCCAGGCAAGAACACTGGAGTGGGTTGCCATTTCCTTCTCTAAGAACCAACCCTGCTGCTGTGGGCTGCTGCTGCTAAGTCACTTCAGTCATGTCCAACTCTGTGCGACCCCATAGATGGCAACCCACCAGGCTCCCCGATCCCTGGGATTCTCCAGGCAAGAACACTGGAGTGGGTTGCCATTTCCTTCTCCAATGCATGAAAATGAAAAGTAAAAGTGAAGTAGCTCAGTCGTGCTGACTCTTAGCGACCCCATGGACTGCAGCCTACCAGGCTCTTCCACCTAGGGAGTATCAAATAGTGAGAACTCACACAAAGGAAACCACTTGAATACAAGTCCCAGCAGCACCCAACCACCAGTAGGATGCCTACTGGTGGTTGTTCACGATGCCTCATCTGAATAACAAACAAAACAAAAATACAAACCAATCATCAGCAGGTAGTATTACCACCTAGCTCAGCCTTGCCCATCAAAGGAAAAACAAACAAACAAACAAACAAAAACTCAGCACAAATCTCACCCTATACAAAGCTTACACACACCACTGGACCAACCTTAGGAGGGCAAAAACCAAAAGGAAGAAATAATTCAACTTGGAAACATGGACAAAGGAGATTTCAAACACAATAAGTTAAAGATATATATAATGAAAAGGCAGAGAAATACTACACAAATGAAGGAACAAACTAGAAACACAGAATTCCAAATAAATGAAGAGGAAATAGGCAAACTACTTGAAAAAGAATTCAGAATAATGATAGTAAAGATGATCAAAAACCTTGAAAACAAAATGGAGAAAATGCAAGAATCAATGAACAAAGACCTAGAAGAATTAAAGAATAAACATACAGAGAAAAACAACACAATTACTGAAATTAAAAATATTCTGTAAGGAATCAATAGCAGAATATCTGAAGCAGAAGAACAAATCAATGAGCTAGAAGATAAAATGGTGGAAATAACTTCTGAAGGACAGAATAAAGTAAAAAGAATGAAAATAACTGAGGACAGTCTCAGAGGCCTCTGGGACAGTATCGAATGCATCAGCATTTGAATTAAGGGGTCACAGAAGAAGAAGAAAGAAAGGGTATGAGAAAATTTTTGAAGAGATTATAATTGAAAATTTACCCAGCATGGAAAAGGAAATAGTCAATCAAGTCCAAGAGGCACAAAGAGTTCCATACAGGATAAACCCAAGGAGAAACACACCAGGACACATACTAATCAGACTAGCAAAGATTAAACACAAAGAAATAATATTAAAAGCAGCAAATTAAAGCCAACAAATAATATACAAAGGAAACCCCATACACTTGACAGCTGATCTTTCAGCAGAAACTCTATAGGCCAGAAGGGAATGGCAGGATATATTTAAAGTACTGACAGGGAAAAAATTACAACCAAGATTACTGTACCTGGCAAGGATCTCATTCAAAATTGATGGAGAAATAAAAAGCTTTTCAGACAAGCAAAAGTTAAGAGCATTCGGCACCACCAAACCAGCTTTACAACAAATGTTAAGGGACTTATATAGTCAAGAAATACAAGAGAATGAAAAAGAACTACAAAATCAACCCCAAACAATTAAGAAAATGGCAATAGGAACATATATATCAATAATTACTTTAAATATAAATGGATTAAATGCTCCAGCCAAAAGACACAGACTGGCTGAATGGATACAAAAGCTAGACCCATATATATATTGTCTACAAGAAACCCACTTCAGACCTAAAGATACATATAGACTGAAAGTGAGAGGATGGAAAAAATATATCCCAAGCAAATGGGAAGCAAAAGAAAGCTGGAGTAGTGATCCTCATATCAGGCAAAATAGACCTTAACATAAAGAAGATTACAAGAGATAAGGAAGGACACTACATAATGATCAAGGAATCAATCCAAGAGGAAGACATAACAATTGTATATATCTATGCACCCAACATAGGAGCACCTCAATGCATAAGACAAACACTAACAGACATAAAAGGAGAAATTGACAGTAACACAATAGTAGGAGACTTTAACACCCCACTCACACCAATGGACAGATTATCAATACAGAAAATTAAAAAGGAAACACAAGTCTTAAATGATCCATCAGATGAGATGGATCTCATTGATATCTTCAGGATATTCCATCTAAATGTAGAATACACCTTCTTCTCAAGTGCACATGGAACATTCTCCAGGATGGAGCATATCTTGGGTCACAAATTAAACCTCAGTAAATTTAAGAAAATTGAAATAGTATCATGCATCTTCTCAGACCACAACACTATGAGAGTATATCTCAATTACAGAGAAAAACTGTAAGAAACACAAACTCATGGAGATTAAACAACACGTTTCTAAATAACCAACAGGTTACTGAAGAAATCAAAGGGGAAATTAAAAAACAAAAATGACAGTGAAAACACTCAAAACCCATGGGATGCAGTGAAAGCAGTTCTAAGTGGGAAGTTTATAGCAATACAATCCTACCTCAAGAAACAAGAAAAACATGTAATGTAACTTTACACCTAACAACTGGAAAAAGAAGAACAACCCCCCCCCCAAATTAGTAGAAGGAAAGAAATCATAAAGATATGAGCAGAAATACGTGGAAAAGAAATGAAACAAACAATAGTAAAGATTAATAAAACTGAAAGCTCATTCTTTGAGAAGATAAACATGATTGACAAGCCTTTAGCCAGACNGAAAAAAAAAAAAAAAAAAAGAGAGAGAGAGAGAGAAGAATCAAATCACCAAAATTAGAAATGAAGAAGGAGAGGTTATAACAGATATTGCAGAAATACAAAGGATTATGAAGAGACTATTATGAACAACTGTATGGCAATAAAATGGATAGCCTGGAAGAAATGGACAGATTCTTAGAAAAATTCAATCTTTAAAGACTGAACCAGGAAGAAATAGAAATTATGAACAACCCAATTGAAGCACTGAAATTGAAGCAGTGATCAAAAATCTCCCAAATAGCAAAACTGAAAGCATTCCCCCTAAGGTCAGGAAACAAGACAAAGGTGTCCACTTTCTCCCCTATTATTTAACGTAACTCTGGAAGTCTTAGTTACAGTAATCAGAGAAGAAAAGAAATAAAAGGAATCCAGATCAGAAAAGAAAAAGTAAAGCCCTCACTGTTTACAGTTGACATGATACTGTACATAGAAAACCCCAAAGATAATATTAGAAAATTACTAGATCTAATCAGTGAATTTAGCAAAGTTGCCAGAGAAGGCAATGGCACCTCACTCCAGTACTCTTGCCTGGGAAATCCCATGGATGGAGGAGCCTGGTAGGCTCCAGTCCATGGGGTCACTAAGAGTCAGACATGACTGAGTGACTTCACTTTCACTTTTCACTTTCATGCATTGGAAAAGGAAATGGCAACCTACTCCAGTGTTCTTGCCTGGAGAATCCCAGGAACAGAGGAGCCTGATGGGCTGCCATCTATGGGGTCACACAGAATTGGACAAGACTGATGCGACTTATCAGTAGCAGCAGCGGCAGCAAAGTTGCAGGATCCAAAGTCAAAACACAGAAATCACTTGCATTTCTATATACTAACAATGAAAAGTGTAGAAAGAGAAATTAAAGAATCAATCCAATTCACCATTGCAACAAAAAGAATTAAATATCTAGGAATAAACTTACCTAAGGAGACAAAAGAACTGTGCATAGAAAATTATAAGACATTAATGAAAGAAACTAAAGACAACATAAACAGATGGAGAGATATTCCATGTTCCTGGGTAGGAAGAATAAATATAGTGAAAATGTCTATACCACCAAATGCAATCTACAGATTCAATGTGATCCCTGTCAAATTACCAGACATTTTTCACAGAACTAGAACAAAAAATTTCACAATTCATATGGAAACACAGAAGGCCCCAAATAGCCAAAGCAGTCTTGAGAAGGAAGAATTGCACTGGAGGAATCAACCTTCCTGATTTCAGATTATACTATAAAGCTACAGTCATCAAGACAGTATGCTGCTGGCACAGGAATGGAAACATAGACCAATGGAACAAGATAGAAAGCCCAGAAATAAACCCATCCACCTATGGGTACTTTATATTTGACAAAGGAGGCAAGAATATACAATGGGGCAAAGACAGCCTCTTCATTAAATGGTGCTGGGAAAACTGGACCAGCTACATGTAAAAGAATGAAATTAGAACACTTCCTAACACCACACACAAATATAAACTCAAATGGATTAAAGACCTAAATGAAAGACCAGAAAGTATAAAAGCATAGGCAGAACACTCAATGACATAAATCAAAGCAAGATCCTCTATGACCCACCTCCTAGAGTAATGGAAATAAAAACAAAAGCAGACAAGTGGGACCTAATTAAACTTAAAAGCTTTTGCACCACAAATGAAACTATAAGCAAGATGAAAAGACAACCCTCAGAACAGGAGAAAATAATAGCAAATGAAACAAATGACAAAGGATTAATTTCCAAAATATACAAGCACCTCATATACCCCAATGCCAGAAAAATAAACAACCCAATCAAAAAGTGGGAAAAAGAACTAAACAGATATTTTTCCAAAGAAGACATACAGATGGCTAACAAACACATGGAAAGATGCTCAACATCTCTCATTATTAGAGAAATGCAAATGAAAACTACAATAAGATATCACCTCATAGTGGTCAGAATGGCCATCAGCAAAAAGTCTACAAACAATAAATGTTGGAGAGGATGTGGAGAAAAAGGAATGCTCTTGCACTGTTGGTGGGAATGTAAACTGATACAGCCACTATGGAAGATGTTATGGAGATTCCTTAAAAAACTAGGAATAAAACCACCATATGACCCAGCAATCCCACTTCTAGGCATATATCCTGAGGAAACCAAAATTTAAAAAGATACATGTATCCCATTGTTCATTATAGCACTATTTATAGAACAACACTATTTATAGAACATGAACGCAACCTAGATGTCCATTGACAGATGAATGGATAAAAAGTTGTGGCACATATACACAATGAAATATTACTCAGCCATAAAAAGGAACGCATTTGAGTCACATTTCTAATGAGGTGGATGAACCTAGAACCTATTATACAGAGTGAAGTAAGTCAGAAAGAGAAAGATAAATATCATATTACTTTGTTAACAAAGGTCCAACTAGTCAAGGCTATGGTTTTTCCACTAGTCATGTACGGATGTGAGAGTTGGACTATAAGGAAAACTGAGCACTGAAGAATTGATGCTTTTGAACTGTAATGTTAGCGAAGACTCTTGAGAGTCCCTTAGACTGCAAGGAGATCCAACCAGTCCATCTTAAAGGAGATCAGTCCTGGGTGTTCATTGGAAGGACTAATGTTGAAGCTGAAACTCCAGTACTTTGGCCAACTGATGTGAAGAGCTGACTCATTTGAAAAGACCCTGATGCTGGGAAAGATTGAGGGCAGGAGAAGGGGACAACAGAGGGTGAGACGGTTGGATGGCATCACCGACTCAATGGACCTGAGTTTGGGTAAACACCAGGAGTTGGTGATGGACAGGGAGGCCTGGCGTGCTGCAGTTCTTGAAGTCACAAAGAGTAGGACATGACTGAGTGACTGAACTGAACTGAATGCATATATATGGAATCTAGAAAAATGGTACTGAAGAATTTATTTACAGGGCAGCAATGGAGAAACAGACATAGAGAATAGACTTATGGACATGGAGAGAGGGGAGGAGAGGGTGAGATGTATGAAAAGAGAAACATGGAAACTTACATTACAATATGTAAAATAGACAGCCAATAGGAATTTGCCGTATGGCTCAAGAAACTCAAATGGGCTCTGTATCAACCTAGAGGGGTGGAATGGGGAGGGAGATGGGAGGGAAGTTCAAAAGGGAGGGGATATATATATATACTTATGGCTGATTCAGGTTGAGGTTTGACAGAAAACAACAAAATTCTGTAAAGCAATTATCCTTCAATTTAAAAAAAAGTAAAAAGAAGACACACAGATGACCAACAAACACATGCAAAGATGCTCAACATTTCTAATTATCCATTCTGCCATTCACTCATCTTGAGAATTCTATTTCAATTCTTTTATTTTGCCCACTTGAGATCTCAATTTTTAAAAAAGAATTTATTTTCTTGCTTTTGATCCTAATAGATTTTCTTTTTACTCTGGGTATGACTTTTATGCATATATCTATATTTCCAAGTAGCATCAAGCTTTATGAAGGTATTTACCCACTTCTATATACCAGTGCCTGACAAATATAAGAAATTCAAATAATATTAGCTAAATTTCTAAATGAAAGCAAAGAAATATTACATTATTTATGTAACACTTCACATGCTTGGAGGAATCTTTAGCATTTTCAAATCATGTTTCTTAACCTCACAGAGTGCTCTAAAATTTATTCTACTAAAATTTTATTTGTTGATACATCTGTGATACCTACAATAGTTCCTGACATATGGTAGCAGCTCAAAATATTTGTTGAGAGATATATGAATGAACAGAAGATAATTCCTTGAAACGGTTCCACGTTGTACCGGGCTGAAAGGTGGCCCTGAAAAGGATATGCTTACTTCCTAACCCTTGGAACCTGTGAATATTACCTTATGAGGTAGAAAAATGAATACTAGAGTATATCACAAAAGATGTAACTCAGATGTGGGAGTGGGATCATAAAGAAGGCTGAGCATCAAAGAATTGACATTTTCAAATTGTGGCACTGGAGAAGACTCCTGAGAGTCCCTTGATAGCAAGGAGATCAAACCAGCTAATCCTAAAGGATGTCAGCACTGAATACTCATTGGAAGGACTGATAACTGAATCTCCAGTACTTTGGCCACCTGATGTGAAGAGCTAACTCACTGGAAAAGGCTCTGATGCTGGGAAAGATTGAAGGCAAAAGGAGAAGCAGGTGACAGAGGATGAGATATTTAGATAGCATCACTGACTCAATGGGCACGGATTTGCGCAAACTCCAGGAGATAGTGGAGGACAGGGAAGCCTGGTGTGCTGCAGGCCATGGAGTCACAAAAGAGTCGGACATGCCTCAGCAACTGAACACCAAGTTAAGGTTTGACAAAAGAGTAGCTTGTCCTGGATTATCTAGGTGGGCCCTAAATAAAGTGATAATATCCTTAATACAAGTAAGTCGGGGGGACAGTGAACAAAGACAAAGGAGGCGGCAATGGGCCAGAAAGCATGATCGGAGTAACGTTGCCACACACCAGAGAACGCCAACAGCCACCAGAAGCTGGAGGAAGCAGAGGACGGATTCTCCCCTACAGGTTCCGTAGGAAGGTGGCTCTCCTGGTACATAGCTTTTAAACTTTCATATGCCAGAATGGTGAGAGAATAATTTCCTATTGCTGTGAGCCACTACACTTGTGATAATTTGTTGCAGCCACAGGACACTGATAAGCCTGGTAAAATGTTTGGGAAGTCAGTCCTTTATAAGATGCTCCCCTCTCTTCATGATTTTGAAATTTATAATGCACGTTAACATACTTCAAGATCTCTAACATCCTGTGAGTATTTAAGTCAGGGTTTCCAGAACTTTAAAAGAACTGCTGTTCTTGCCTTCCTTCTTTCCTAATAACATTGACAGCCCGTGTGACTATGGTTTTGGAGAATTTACTTTGAAGAATACTGAGTTAAAATATTCTTCACCTTAAGAATAGGTCAAAAACAGTTGCAAATAACCTAAGTTCATAAAACAGTGACTTCTCCCTCACCAAGCCCTGTGCTCGCCTGACATGACATCCACTCAGGTAAAGTGGGCTTTCCAGTTGGTCTACCTAGGGGAGAAAGTTATCTCAGGTCTGCATTAGTTTTTCAAAACAAACTGGTGATCCAGGGGTCCAATCTTCTTTCTTCAAGGCCCACTTACATTTCTCTTTATAGTGTGAACCCTGTATATAAGTTTGACCTTTAAATTTTTTAATTTACTTAGGTGGACAGAACATTACAGTATCAGGTTTTGCTTAAAGAGTAAAATTTATGTACATTACAAGATTGTTTTATCAAAAAGAATGTCAGTTATTAATAAAAATAATCATTTGAGTTTAAAAAAATAGTTGCAAAGTCATAACATTTTACTATTATTCCTAAAACAACTGGTACACTGTTAGTGATACTTTAACCATTATTATGGAATTCATGCTTTCAATAGCAAAATGGACTTTGTAAGATATACTACATAGCTTGGGACAAGTGAATTTGTTCGGTGTAAAATTTGTTACTCTGAAAATGTTCAGTTCAGTTCAGTCGCTCTGTCATGTCCGACTTTGCGACCCCATGAATCGCAGCATGCCAGGCCTTCCTGTCCATCACCATCTCCCAGAGTTCACTCAGACTCACGTCCATCGAGTTGGTGATACCAACCAGCCATCTCATCCTCTATCGTCCCCTTTTCCTCCTGCCCCCAATCCTTCCCAGCATCAGTCTTTTCCAATGAGTCAACTCTTTGCATGAGGTGGCCAAAGTACTGGAGTTTCAGCTTTAGCATCAATCCTTCCAAAGAAATCCCAGGGCTGATCTCCTTCAGAATGGACTGGTTGGATCTCTTGCAGTCCAAGGGACTCTCAAGAGTCTGAATGTTAGAGTTCCATTAATGTTACCTGTCATTTCATAAACATTACTTATATTTTCTATAGCATATAGGTCCGCACATATCTTATATACTGCTCCAACAAACATTTATATTACTGCCATTTACCTAAAGACATCAGACTGTGACTCCATAAAGCATGAACTGAAACCTGCCCTTGAACTGCATATCCATTATAGTTCACGATAAATTAACAAGGGGTAAGTACTTATGTAAGGACCAAGAATTCCAATCCCTAGTCTACTGCATTTTGGAAAGAAGGCATATTTTAATGTCAGAAAAGTAAAGGATGAAATGAAGCAGAGTCCATCAAGCATCTCTTCAATCAGAATAATCACTTATTCATTTTTTTGGACAAATATTTATCGAGATGTCCTTCTACATGACAGGCATTGTGCAAGGGGCTGGATTCATAAACAAAAAGTAGAGAATAATTTAAGAAAACATTGTCTAGTTAATGGCAAATAATTTTAGAAAAGTCGAGGTTTAGACATACAGAGAAATTTGCCAAAAGTCACACAATGAGTTAACAGAATAACAGGCTTGAATTGCAACAATATTAATTTATTAATTCTACTGACATAATGCAGATATGATCAGTTTATGGCAAAGATAAGAACAGATCTAAATGCTACCCTTGGTTTTTATCCAGTCATTTAAAAGGTATTGATGCTTTTTTACTGTCCAGTAAATGGCTTATCTTGGTGAACGTCTATGTACACATGAAAAGAATGTGTTTTCTGCTGTTGTTGGGTGGAGTGGTCTATAAATGCCAATTAGAATGATTGTTAATAGTGTTTCTTGAGTTTTCTATGCTCTTACTGATTTTCTGTCTACATGTTCTATCAGTTACTAAAAGAGGAATGTTACAGTCTCCAACATGGATTTGTATGCTTCTCCATTTTTATCAGTTGATCTAGTTTATTTTAAAACTCTATTATTATATGAATGCACATTTAGGATTGTTAAGTCTTCTAGATTAACTGACTTGCCCGCCATGATGAAGCAACCCTCTTTATCTCTAGAATTTCCATTATTTCTAATGTCTATTTTGACTAATATTAACATAGCCATTTTGGTTTTCTTATAGACAGTGTTTACTTTGTATATATTTCTATACTTTTTACTTATACTTTTACCTTTTACTTTTCAGCCTGTATGTTTTAAAAAAATGACTTAAAGTATTACTTTAAGGACTCACAGGACCCGTAGTCAGCAATTGTGTTTGGATCTGACATGTTCTAATATAATGGATGATCTCTGATTTTTTATTGGAGTGTTTTTATCTTTAAATCATTCATGTTTAATGTAACTATTGATATGTTTAGGTTTAAGTCTATCATGTTGGAATCTACTGTGCTCTTCACTTTTTTTTTCTTTTCTGCCTTATCATGGAGTAAATGAGTAACTTTTAGGATTACCTTTCGTCTCCAATATTGGCTACATCATATCACTCACTTTATTTTCTTTAGTCCTTGCTCTAATGTTTACCAATATGCCTCTTAACCTTACTACAATCATCAGCAAATAATTTTTATACCAATGCACAGTCTCTAGTATCCTTTTCCCTTCTTTACCTGCCTCAGTACTAGCTTTCCTTGAAAACTCAGTTCAAGTATCACTTACTCCTTTCTCCTAAGTCAATATAGTTATTTCTCTTCCTCTGGTTATCCAAAGTTTCTGATATACTCATAATTTTATTATGAGTATATATATTACTCCATGATTTACTCCACTTGTAATATATTTATTACGAGTATATATTATTGGACATAATATTGGGTAAATACTCAATGTCTGAATAGATGATTACTTCCACATCTTTAAAATAAGAATACACCCACTTTTGGGGTCGTTCCAAGTACTGAGGCCCATACAAGATATTCCACTTAAAATGGGTTAGCTATTATTATCATTCTATATTATTATAGACTCTGTGGGATGTACTGTAATTCTATGTACTGCCCTGTTTTCTTCTTGAGCTGGACTGCAGTCCACAAGTTAATTTTGTTTTATCCTTAACACCAAAATGTGATGGGGTTCAGTATATCTCCACTTAGTAACTCAAAGAGAGGGTCGTCCTTAGGAATCAAGAGTTCCAGCCTTGCAACTAACCTGCTATGGGATCCTAGGCAAATCATTTCCCTTTCTAGGAATCTTTGAATTTGATGATGGTTAAGGCCCCATCTAATTATATCATGCTATTGAACCCATCAAACTATACAGGATGAGATGCTTTGGTGATTTTCATATATTTTTTCAAAGAGCTTATTCTAATTCCAGGGTCTGATGCCATCCACACACAGACTTTCATAAGTTCTCTGGCAAATCTGGGAGCCCTGCCCACTGAGTGGAGTGAAAGTTACTTAAGCTGATAACTCTAATGGTCTCAGCCCCAACTATTTACCTGTCCAGCAATTGGACACACATTGTTCCTGCTGTTTCAGCAAAACCCGAGAGGGTTGTTTATGATTCAGGGTGTCAGACTCACAGATACACTGTCATCTGTAATTTTTACATGTACAAGCGACTACTGGTTGAGCTGATAGAATGAATAAAGTGCCCTTTCTCACTTATGTTGTGTCCCATCGCCAGCAGTATGAGTTTTTTTTTAAATTAAGAACTTGCTTGAAGTAAAGCTATTGAGACAGTAACAGCCAACAGAAGGAGTTTTTTCCAGGGACAGAAGAACAAAAGATGGCAGTTGCCCCTTATGGAAAATTCCAAGAACTTGGGTATGATATTTTGAATCAAGTGACAGGTGACTGACATCTGTCACTAAGTGGCTGGGAAATTTATGATCATCTCTATGCCTCAGTTAGCACATCTTGTACACATACTCTACCTTGTATGATTCCTGGAAGTATTAAATTAAATGTTTTCAAAAGTATTAAATTAAACATATTCAAAAGCACTTGTTCAATTGTAAATTACCAACAAACATAAATTATAGTTAACTGAGGGAGTCAAACTTTGATTTGCATATTTAACATCTTTACAAACCACATAATCCCAATTTTTACTCAGGGGATACAGATTACACTGAAAATAATGTAAATTTTGTTTAAACATTTTAGATCTGACAAAGCTTTGGGAACATCTTTTGTGAAGGGAAATTTTCACTGAGGAACAGAGGGAAAGGGGTTCACCCTAATTGTTTGCTCCACTGTGTTTTCTAGAACTTGAGGTGGGAAGGAGAGGTGTTGATTAAACACTGCCCCCCATCCACCACACAGACACACACACACACTCATACACACACTCACACAGTACTGCACCCTTCAATTTTATACAGTTGTCCAATTTATCCTATGCATGAAAGGAAGAAAATCAGGGATAGTCATCTCAACCCCATATGGAGGTTGTGAGGAATAAATGAGCTGGGCTTATGTGACTAGAGCTTTGCTACTAGTAACGTCGTGCACAACAGGGCCTGTCCTGGAGACGGATATAGGACATTAAGACTTATTGAAGCTCTGAGGTCCAAAATTCTGAGTTTAACTACAGCCTCTCCTCCTCTGCCTGGTCTTCCCTGCATTGATTGGGACTTACCTCCTACAGTCACACAGGTTCAGTCTCTGTGGGTATAAACTGATATCCCCCCTTGCCTTGCAGGACTGTCATAAGGAGGAATCAAGAAGATGCCCATAGCCTTGCCCTGCAACTGGAAGTACCTCCTACAAACTTACAGTAGACAGTGGGCTCTGCTCCAGTTATACGCAAAGCCCAGGGCCCCTGAATTCGCTGAGGAATTATTCTCCCCTCCACCAAAGCCTTGAAGAGCCAGCAGCAGGACTCCGCCACCAAAGGCAGCCCGTCACGAAGCAGGAGCACTCACACCCGGTCTCCAGGGCACTGCATTTCTCAGGCTAACCATCTCACAAGTGCAATCAGCACAAAAAAGAAACAAACATTGTTCCAAAGGTAAGTTCCTCCACAAGAAGAATCCAGCATGTTGGTCCATCCTGGGCTGAGGGCAAGCACCATTTCCTGCCTGAGTCCCAGCTGTGTCATACAAAAGGAAAGGGATAAAAGAAGCAAATTTTCTGCTCCCACTACTGAGCCATCCCTGACTTACAAGAAAGAAAAGGAGGCAGACAAAAGGAAGGATGTAACTAGCCTCTCCTCTGGGAACAGAGCTCTCTTTAATATTCATATGGGTGACACTCACTGGCAATAAATGCAGACACCCATTTTAATGAAATATTAGGAACAGAATAAGAACATCCAGAAACTTGACAATACAAATGATGTGCTAAGAACTCCGTGTCTGTTACATGGGCTATTTTCTGTCCCATCCATGGAAAACTACTTTAAGCCTCTTGCTTTTTGTTTCTGTTTTCTGTGTTTACAGATACATGATACCTTTGTTTTGTACGATGCACTCTTCAAAGACACAGGCCAGGTCTCTCTCATCTCCCCGCTGCCCTGCTTAGCACAGGAAAGGGCACAAAATGTTGCATGGGGGCTGTCATAGGGGACCATACAGTGCTGGCCATCAGGCTTCAGAAAGGACACAGGGACCCTGGAGTTAGATGGATTTATGCCTGGAAACCATGTCATGTGAGGAACAAGTGAAAGAATGGAAAATAAACTAGGAGAGCAGAAGGTGGGGTGGGGATGGCAGGCAGCATGGGGACCCAGTCAGCAAAACTCACTGCAGCTTGGAGAGACCTAACCTAGAGTGTAGTCCAAGGAAGGAAGGATGCTTTACTCACATCTGTAAACGGACTGTTTAATTTAGTACCCTTTCCAACTTGGGTGAGTTTTCACACTATGAGATTTTTACCTGTAGGGATTATTAAATTTTGGATTAGAAAATCTGATCCACTCTGGAACATCACCAGTTCTTGTCTCCCCTTGAACATCACTCTAAAACATGCAGGGTCCCAAGCAGGATCCTTTGGTTTACATGAGCATTAAAATATACAACAGCAATAAAGCTTCCTCTGGGTACATGATATGTTTTTTCATTTTTCCTCCTGAGAAACACTGATCTTCCTCTGATGGAAGAGAATTTTTCTAAAACAGCATGATGGCATTTCTTTTTCCCTCAAGTCCCAACCTCAGAGCTTTCCAAAGAATACACATTCCAGATTCAGTCATCAAGGACCCCTCATTGGACAGCCAATGTTTTGGTGAAAAGGAACCCAAGCAGAAGCAGTGGGGGAGAAGTTTCAATTGCTAACAAGTTTCATGAGGGGATGGCGTTAGATGATCTAGAACTATAGCATAGCATATTCAGCTTTGAGCAAATTTTAGACACAGGGAACCTGAGAAGGAAAGAAAAAATGATTTTCTCAAGGTGCCTTGGAGAGTGAGAGAATGAGGGGTCATCCCCATGTAACATATCAGCAGTGATGCTGCAGGTCTTGTCCAGGGGAATAGACTCTGCCATTGGACTTCAGAGACTACCTTGCTTCCCCAAGAATCAGAAACAAAGCTTGGACCCCAAATTCTGGGGAGAAACCAAAGATGCATAAAGGGGGAAGGAATTCAAAACATCCTTGTTCAAACCCCTTAAGTCAGGGCGTGAGACAACAGTAAACCCACAAGAGCAGGGCACCTCCTCACTGCCAGACCCAACGCCAGGCTCCCGGCAGGAGCACAGCCCAGCCTGCGGACCTGGGAGGGTCTCAGCAGCCATGTGTCAACTGAATCGATGAGAGATCAAGGGAAAAGCAAATGCTGCCCCATTCACTTCTAGAAATCTGGTCTGAAGATGAAAAAGCAATCAAAAGGAGAGAACCTAACATGTATTAGGGGCCATAAATCGATACTCTGAATGCTGGTTCTGGGATCTTAAATGCAACAAGTGAAGCAGGTACCACCCCTGCCCTTGAGGCATTTATGCTCTAATTTCTTGTACCCACTTGAATCAAGGAAGTTATTTGTTTATTTAGAAATCGCACGGGTGTATTTTACACTTTGCTGAATTGAAGGGACACATTTCATTATCTTGGTACCTAACACTGGGTCAAGCATCTCCCTGCCTGAGCAGTTCTGGGAGACTTCTGTTCTATGCCGTAACTCTCCAAGCAGGTTACACCTTGTCTGAGCCTCAGTGTGGCCATCTGGAGAATGAGCAGATGGGGACAGATGTTCTCTTGACTCCCAGGTGTGGAGCGCCGGAGCCTCACCTGGAGCGGGAAGGTTTGTGGCTTCACTTGAATCTGCAATGCCACCTTGTGGCTCTCAACAAGGACGGCACTGGGGACAAGCAGGCGGCCGCATGATGGTCTCAACACAGCAGCCGGGCCAGCAGACGGCCAAGGGCAGGGAGTGCTTGGGGAGCCAATAAATGGGCTATTGGGCGTTTCTTTCAAGTTCAAGTCTCAGGGACCTTGGAAGCCTCCTCCAGCTTAGAAACACTAAGTATCCTCTTGTAACATAGTCTGGGGTGCCCTGGAGGCTTGGAAAACGTGTCTGCCCCAACACTCCACACATACATGCCCTTCCTTATGTCTGCAGGACGATGACACATGGGATGAAGCCGGGACAAGACACTGGAGACAGTGATGGAAAGGAAATTTGCCAGTTTTCCAGGCCAAAGTCCTCTCACTAGGGCTATGGGGAACGGATGTCATTGTTTCCAGGGTCTAGGAGGTCTGAACATTCTCAAGCTTCTGATACTTTTTTTTTTTTTTTCTTAAAAGCACTTTTTTCCCGCTCATGGATACAATCTAACATGGAATTGGGTGGGTGGCCATGGAGACCAGACTCCTCCTCCCGCCCTCCCCAACCTCATCCTTCTCCATCCAAGGAGCTGCGTGAACTGGATGGGGTGGAGCCCACTGCCCCCAGCTTCCGTTCTGCTGGTCCCATCATCTCCCCTTGGTCCAATGACTGCACTTCTCCTTCTCGCCCAGACCAAAGACTTCCTCCTGTTTACCACTGCACTGCCCCTTCTGAATAGGAGACGGAAGGGAAGGCATATAGCAAACCCCCGGCCTCAGCCACCTAGCAGTCAGCTCTAAAGCTGTGATACCCTAGTTCCAGACACCAACCTGCAGGTTAGAATGGACCACATACGAAACTCTCGGTTGAGTGAACTCAAGCATATTGGCTGTGGATGGCAAAGAGACTACTCCTGAAGCAGGAGAACACCAGTTTAAAACTATCTGGTCCTTAAAAACATCGAGAACTCTGGACGTTCATTCTTCAGAACGGGAAGTGATACTGTACAGCAGAACAGCAACCGTGATCACAAAAAACCAGTCAAACCACAAAAACCCCACTTGGCACCGAGCTAAACATTTAACATGCATTACTGTATTGAATCCCCACAGTACGATTACGAGGTAACTAGTTGTACCATTCTCATTTTTATAGTGAAAAAAAAAAAAGACTTAGTAAACAGAAAGTAACTCACAGTTTCGCAGCTTGGACGTGTGTCACCAGGGTTTGGACTGCTGTCTCTTCTAACTCCAGGTCTGAGGCTCTGACAATGCCCAGAAGAGCATGGCGCGGGGACTACCAAGGCTTCTGTCCTGGTTCTCACTCTATCACCTTGAGAGCTTGGACCAATACTCAAGTCTCCCCAGCCCCTGGTTTCTTTGGATCTAGAAAACAGATGATGCAACAATATCAGATGAAAGAAAAACTCTGAACCATATCACGCTGTCAAGTTCTTCCTCCAGTCTAGCATCCAGTGTCATACACTGGTGGAGTCTGAAGCTGAGGTATGTAAGCCAGCACATTACAAGGGGCAATTCAGGCCATCAATTTGTTCTGCTTGTTCTGAAATCTGTTAAATATTTGAATTCAAAAAGCGGACCCTCCACTTCATCCTGGCTCCCATCTCCCTATCCTGTCTTGTTCCAGGTCCATTGCCTGCCTAAACTTGGTGGACATGAGAGACTGTGACTCTTGGTTTAAGCCAAATCTAAGGTTTGATATGTTGGTGATCAGAGTGCAGGCATCGTAGAGGATAACCTCATTGCCAAGCTGCCTCTTGTGTTGTTTATTATTATTATTATTAAAGGCGTAGGTTTCTGAAACCCTGTTTTCTGCTCTGGGTAGCTTATGAGCAACTCAGGCCAAGTTTATAATATTTTAGAAAATATTATGACCCAGATTTCAGAAGACCTGAAATCTAAATTGTGTGGTTTTATATAAACTTGGGAATCTTCCTGGGTTTCAACTTCCCCATTCACGGGGGTTTAGAATAAACCTTGCAATTTTCTATGTCCCTGAAAAGCTGACCATTTCATTCTGATTGGTTAAGCATCAGTTGTCTATCCTTATTCTTAATCTACATTTGGGTAGTATTTTTTAATACCTTTGTCCCACATATAAGCATTTAATTGACTCGTGCATCTGTGTTTTTTAAAGCTCCCCAGGAGATTCTAATGAGTAGTCAAGATTGAGAACCACTGGACTAAAGGGTACATTTTAAAACAGATTTTCTTTCTCATATAAGACATAGAGAGGTTACAAAGAAAACTGCCCAAAGCTTAAAAAACTAAATGATATGTTCAAAACCAAACTTAGGACTGTCTAACTCCAAATCAAGGTTTTTTTCCATTGTACCCACCACGATATAGTAGTTAAAACATCAAATCTTTCCTTAAAATACTAAAAATCCTTTTAAAAATACTCAGCAGTATAAACAATGCGCAGCTTGTAAAAATAGTTCTGCTCTGACTTTTCTCATTTTTCTAGCTCCTAGCAGAAACAGAGATCCTATTCTCTAAGTCAGTCCTTTGAATCTCTTAGGTTTCATGACTTCTATCCATCTGCTTGACAGTCCTCAAAGTAAAGAGGGAAACTACAGCTAGGTAGGTGGAGAAAGAAAAGGCCTGTTGAATTTCCAGCAGGTAGCTGATTCTTATACACAAACTAAGAAAACAAGAGCACCTTTTAGATTTGCTAATCAGTTAAAAAGCCCAGATTATCACCCTCCAAAGAAAGAGAAATGGCTCGGAAGTCAGTTTCTGCCGACACCTGCAGGTTTCAGCAACTCTGTTCTTGGCGTTGGGTTCCAGATCCATCCATCAAGTCACACTAACCCATTTGCAAATGCTATCTGGCTTCGTAAGAACTCTCATGTTCATCTCATTTAGTAAGTAATAGAAAGAATTATAGTCATTAGTGAATATAAAAGTTATTTTCATTCAGGGGTTCAAATGAGCCTCTTTGGCTTGAACATGGAAGAGGAACCCTGGCTGACTTCTCCCTGTGCCCAGCAACTGTGCGTGTTGGTCAGACCTTTCTAGATTAGCTCAGCACTTAAGCTAATTAAACTTTACTCCTTCAGATTTGTTTGCTGAGTGTCAAATATATGTCTGGCCCTGTACTAGAACGCTGTGACTTTGGGCCGGGTGCTTCATGCGTGAGCTTCTTTTTCCTCATCATTGAGATGGGCCTAATAATGTCTATATTACAATGATGTAAGTGATGTAAGAAATGTTAAAGCTTTGTCAAATGTAAAACAACTTTTGCAAAGTTTCTTTCACCTGTACATTTTCTGTGCCTAGAATTATATTTAAGGTGGAGCCATTTCTATGCAATGGACACTTGCCTATCTAGTGCAATTTTGAGTTTCCTAACTGACAAGGGGGACTTAAGTTTCCCCTTTGCCATTTTGATTGATGTTGCCCTGATATAGGTATTAAACTTCTATTTTTTAATATAATCCCTCAAAATCTCTGTTCATTTCTTCTCCTTATGTTAATTCTCAGTGCAACATTAATGAATCTTAGGGATATAACTCTTTCCAAGGTTTGTATTCACATGGAATTACAGATCCTAGACTTGGGTGACTCTTTAGCGTAACCTGATCTAATTTTCCACCTCGTCTGGAAGAAATTTGGACACTCTAGCTGGAGAAATAGCCCATTGGAATTGTTTGCATGTATTTCAAATTTTGATAGGGAAGAGAAATCACACCTCTTGTCTGAGATGATTGAAAACTAAACAGCAAATTGCAATCATTAGAACTATAATACATAAGCATGGGCTGTTTGCAAATTCATTGGGTCCTTTGTCTCTGCAAATACTTAACCGATAGTTATTGTAAACTACTGAATTCTGCTGGGCATGTTACATGCTGGGCTGAGTTGATTCGGTTGTAACTCACAGTGTTCAATAAACCTATCTTTGCTTTGGTCATCCAGATATAGGTACACTTTCTACTCCTCCCCACCCTTTCCTGTGCCCCATGTGTCTTACCTCTCTGGGCTTCCTTGCCTTCTAGCTATAGGTTAGATTCATCCAGATTAGAGAGAGAGAACAGCCTAAAATCAGGAAATTGGTTCCTCCCTTCTTACAGGTTTGTCATAGGCAGGCTGTGTCCTTTGGATGATGGCACAGCTCCTTTCTGGCGCCTTCCCCTGTGGTGTGAGCATCTGTGTCTCATGGACCCCAGAAGCACTCTGTCCTCCCTTCTTTAAGTTTTAGGTGCGATGTAGGCACCCTGCTGGCATAGGACCCAGAGGGCTGTGCTAAATCTTGGCTTTCCCCTATACCCGACTCACACCTCTGACAATACTTTCTTTACCATATTCTCCTCAAATTACCCATCTTTCTTTCTACCAGGACTCTGACAAAATGGGATAAAAATAATGGCAGAAATCAACACAAAGTTGTAAAGCAATTATCCTCCAATTAAAGATAAATAAAATATATAAAAAAGGTGAGAACATAGAATCTAAGATATTTTGGTGTTTTCTCTAAACCCCATAGATGACAGCTGAGACCTGAAGAAGCAAAATGACACAGGAAATTGATGGCAGGACCAGGATTAACAATTTATATTCTCTGAACCAAGATCAGACATCACAAACCTCTCCCCCAAAGCCTTTCTGAATAAGAAAGAGGAGTTTGTTGAAAAGTAATCCATTTCCAACCTGGCCAACACTATGTATGCTGGGTCACTGAGGTTAACATCCTCAGTTATAAATCATGTTGTCAGCATGCACCCTTGATGTGATGTGATGAGAATGGCCCTTCATCTCTGAAGTCCTCTTCTCCAATGCCCCAAACCCCAGTTCGACCCTGAGAAAAACATCAGACAAATCCACATGGAGGGACATTCCATAAAATGCCTGAGTGGTATTCCTCAAAACTGTCAAGGTCATCATAAACAAGGAAAGGCTGAAAAATTGCCGCAGGACAGAGTCATCTAAAGAGACTTGCCAACTAAACATGATGTGGTATCCTGGATGGAATTCTCAAACAGGAAAAGGATATTAAGGAAAACTGATGAAATCTAAATAAAGGGAAGAATTTAATTAATAGTCAGGTACCAACTAAGTTTCTTACTTGTGACAAATGCATCCTAGTAACAAAATATGTCAATAGGAGAAAATAGACAATGATATACATGAGCTCTCTGTATTATCTTTTATTTTTTTCTATAAATCTAAAACTATTTTGTTTAAGTTACCACTGTTTTCTGAAGTAGGACCTTGGTATGAAGTTCCTAAATACCTTCTCTCACCAACAAATTAATAAAAGACTATGCAGGGGGAAAAAGTCAATTTCAAAGTTTAAATAGGAATAATAGTTTAGAGCACAAATTCTAAATAATGATTCTAACTCAGAAACTTTTATAAGACACAAAAGAATGTAAAGACTTTCTAAAGCACAGATCTCTACAAACCATGGATCTAAAGTAATGTTACTTGTAATTAGTTTTCACTGTTCAGGAGTATCACTGTTTTATTTGTTTGTAAACTGAAGACAGAATTGGCAAGGGTGGGAGTGGGGTCGACTGGGAATGATGGAGAATAAAACACATCCAAATTCAGATAGCATATATGTATCTCAGCCTACTAAGCTCAAATATGTTTTAATCTATACTTAGAATTCTCAGAATTGAGGGTTTGTATTCTTTAAACCAAACCAAAATCTATTAATTATAACCTTCTGGTGTTTGAAAGGAAAGAAAAAAAATCATTTTAATGTTTGTTTTTAAAAGCTATCAACTATCCTATAGAAAATCACATTTGGTGAATTAAATCTAGAGATTCAACTTTTCCTTAAGTTACACCTGGGATTTAAAAAAGATACAGGGAGACTGGCCAAATACATTGGGGATTATATAGAATCTGAAATGAAACCAATGCCAAATTCTTCAAGATGCAGACACAGCTCTGAAACTCGTCTGAGTTTCCTGATTGACCCTGTGACATTTTTTAATGGTGGTTACTGACTTCATACCTGTTATTCTACTATGCATTTATAGTACTATTTGTTCTACTATATGTGTTTCCTTTTTTTGTTTGTTTGTTTCCTGCCTTCATTTGGATTGACAAAATTCTGTCTATTCTCTTTCATTTCCTCTAATAATTTTGAAGGTGTATGTGTGTGAAAGTACTTATATACTATATGTATGCATAAATATTGGTTTTTAAACAAAAATAAAAGCCAAATTTTTCATTTTCACCAAGAACTTCATTGAACAGTATATTCACTATTTTTTTTCTAACATTCTGCCATTTTTCAGGTAACTCCATAATTCTGTCTTCCCAAAACTTTTTATCTTTTTGTGCAAAGAACTATTCCAAGTGCCTTTTACAGTCTTTGAGAGAATTGAAAATTTTTTTCCTCTAAGAGAATTTTGTAATGACTGAAATAAATAGAAATTCAAAGGTACAGCATCTGTAAATATGGTGGATGAATCTGAACTTTCCAACCAGGCTATCACAGTTTTTGCCTGGTCATCAGAGACACATGGTGTTGTGTTATGCTGATGGAAGATTATGCATTTTCTGTTGACTAATTCCGGACACTTTTCATCAAGTGCTATTTTCAGTCAGTCTAATTGGGAACAGTACTTGTTGGAACTCATTGTTTGGTTTTTCTGGAAGGAGTTCTTACCAGAGGACTCCTTTCCAATCCCTTCATGGACAAAATGTCAGCTTCTTGGGATGAACATCAGACTTTGGTGCAGTTGGTGGTGGTCCACTTCACTTGCCCAATGATCTCTTCTGTTTCACGTTATTGTACAGTATCCACTTTCTATCTACCGTCACAATCTGTTTTAAAAATGTAACACATGTAAGAAACAAATTGCCAGTCGATGTCCAATGCAGGATGCAGGATGCTTGGGGCTGGTGCAAGGAGAGGACCCAGAGAGACGGTATGGGGTGGGAGGTGGGAGGGGATGCATGTTTGGGAACGCATGTACACTCTGGGTGAATTCATGACAATGTTTGGCAAAACCAATACAGTAATGTAAAGTAAACTAAAGTTAAAATAAATTTAAAAAAAAGGAACAGTTTCATTGTTTCAGTAGAGAACTGCATGTGGAAATATGGTCAAGAAGGCCTTTTTTTTTTTTTCATTTAATTTATGTGGAGCCCACACATCACATACAACCAAGCCTGGGGCAAATGATTCTGAGTGCTTCATTTGGACATTTTGAGTATGTTGACTATCTCCCACATTGGTATACTGTTGATTGTTCTCAAGTTACTGTCTCAATTTTATTGCTATCATGTTCAACTGGTCTACCCAACCACGGATCATCGTCCACAAGAAATCACTCATAAGAAACTTCACAAAATGCTTTGGACACATTCAATCAGTCATTGCACCTTTTCTATACACTGCAAAAATCTTTTGTGTTTCACTTGCATTTTTACCTTTCTTGGAATAATAAAGCATACTATGACAAAAATGTTGCCTTTTCTCATCCATCTTCAATATTACAATGGCTATACAGAAATCCACCAATGTTGTTAATGTTTTTGAATGCATGCTGACATGATAGCTATCACAATATAATCTTTAAAAATTGCTTTGAATGAAGCTAAAAATAACTAACTGCTACTAGAACTATCTTATGGGAAAAATGAACAAACATTTTGGGTAATCCAATACTATCTATATAGCAGATTTATTTTTTATCATTTACTTTTAAAATTTAAGATGCATATATAGCAATAGTCTTATTGGTGTCTTCTTTACATTCCCACCAAATGATTCAAAGAATCTAGAACGTTTTACTTTGTTTATCAGTTCAGTTGCTCAGTCGTGTCCAATGCTTTACAACGCCATGGACTGAGCACACCAGGCCTCCCTGTCCATCACCAACTCCCGGAGTTCACTCAAACTCATGTCCATTGAGTGGGTGATGCCATCCAACCATCTCATCTGCTGTCATCTCCTTCTCCTCCTGCCCTCAATCTTTCCCAGCATCACGGTCTTTTCAAATGAGTCAGCTCTTCGTATCAGGTGGCCAAAGTATTAGAGTTTCAACATCAGTCCTTCCAAATAACACCCAGGACTGATCTCCTTTAGGATGGACTGTTTGGATCTCCTTGCTGTCCAAGGGACTTTCAAGAGTCTTCTCCAACACCACAGTTCAAAAGCTTCAATTCTTTGGTGCTCAGCTTTCTTTATAGTCTATCTCTCACACCTATACATGACTACTGGAGAAACCATAACCTTGAAGAGCTGGACCTTTGTTGGCAAAGTAATGTCTCTGCTTTTTAATATGCTGTCTAGGTTGGTCATAACTTTCCTTCCCAGGAGTAAGCGTCTTTTAATTTCATGTCTGCAGTCACCATCTGCAGTGATTTTGGAGCCCCCCAAAATAAAGTCTGACACTGTTTCCACTGTTTCCCCATCTATTTGCCATGAAGTGATGGGACCAGGTGCCATGATCTTTGTTTTCTGAATGTTGAGCTTTAAGCCAAGTTTTTCGCTCTCCTCTTTGACTTTCATCAAGAGGCTTTTTAGTTCCTCTTCACTTTCTGCCATAAGGGTGGTGTCATCTGCATATCTGAGGTTATTGATATTTCTTCTGGCAATCTTGATTCCAGCTTGTGTTTCATCCAGCTCAGGGTTTCTCATGATGTACACTACACATAAGTTAAATAAGCAGGGTGACAATATACAGTCTTGATGTACTCCTTTTCCTATTTGAAACCAGTTCTGTTCCACATCCAGTTCTAGCTGTTGCTTCCTGACCTGCATACAGATTTCTCAAGAGGCAGCTCAGGTGATCTGGTAATCCCATCTCTTTCAGAATTTTCCACTGTTTATTGTGATCCATACAGTCAAAGGCTTTGGCATAGTCAATAAAGCAGAAATAGATGTTTTTCTGACACTCTCTTGCTTTATTGATGATCCAGCAGATGTTGGCAATTTGATCTCTGATTCCTCTGCCTTTTCTAAAACCAGCTTGAACATCAGGAAGTTCACAGTTCACGTATTAATGAAGCCTGGCTTGGAGAATTTTGAGCATTACTTTACTAGCATGTGAGATGAGTGCAATTGTGTGGTAGTTTGAGCATTCTTTTTGCCTTTCTTTGGGATTGGAATGAAAACTGACCTTTTCCAGTCCTGTGGCCACTGCTGAATTTTCCATATTTGCTGGCATATTGAGTGTAGCACTTTCACAGCATCATCTTTTACAATTTGAAATAACTCACCTGGAATTCCATCACCTCCACTAGCTTTGTTCATAGTGATGCTTCCTAAGGCCCACTTGCCTTCACATTCCAAGATGTTTGCCTCTAGGTGAGTGATCCCACCATTGTGATTATCTGGGTTGTGAAGATTTTTTTTGAACAGTTCCTCTGTGTATTCTTGCCACTTCTTAATATCTTCTGCTTCTGTTATGTCCATACCATTTCTGTCCTTTATCGAGCCCATCTTTGCATGAAATGTTCCCTTGGTATCTCTAATTTTCTTGAAGAGATGTCTAGTCTTTCCCATTCTATTGTTTTCTTCTATTTCTTTTCACTGATCACTGAGGAAGGCTTTCTTATCTCTCCTTTGTATTTGATGGAACTCTGCATTCAAATAGGAATATCTTTCACCCTAATCTTTCATATTATTGTTTTGGAATACTTTGTTTTCACCTTATTTCTCATTACTTCAAATTGGTTAATATTATTTATGTTTGTTTATTTAGATTTACCTATGTATCAAGTAATTTATTATTATTTCATGTGCATTTCTAATTCCCTCTACATACAATTTGCTGCTTTCTGAAACAGAACCTTTACCAGCACTTCTCTTTTATGTTTTGTAAGCCTTCAGCCTTTACTGAAATTATATTCAATTTATTACCAATCTTGAGGTCTTATAGAATAATTGGCTTAAAATTATTGTTTGGAATGTTGTGTATTGTTTAATTCTAGCCTCTATTGTTGCTAGTAATTCTACCAAACATTTAGCTTCTGCTTTTGATATTATTTTTTCCTTTGTTTGCTTTATAAGATTTTTACTGTGTCTATGGTTTTTAAGTGTATGTTTATTATGATTTTTCCTCTTTAGGATTCCCTAAATTTCTTTAACTTACACCTTATAACTCTCTCCAGTTCCAAGAAGTTCACAGCTATTATCTCTTTAATTTTCACTCTTTAGGCACATAGCATCTGTCTTCTCTTTTGGGGATTTTTATTCATTCATTCATACTTTCAGCAAATATTCCTACAGTACTTTTTATATACCAGTACTGCTTCAGAATATTAGTAATATATCCCCAGTATGAAATATTGACCCTTCTAAGTTTCTGGTCCAAATTCTTCGCCTCTTTTTTCTTTACTCACCTCTATTTATTGTTGCTGCACTTCCATCTTAGTACCTTGATCTTCTAGGTCTTCTCTCTCCAGCTATGGCTAATCTGCTGGGCACAGACATTGACATTTTTTAAAATTTAAAATTATATACATATTTTTCTTTTACGATATCTATTTTCAAATTCTAATTATTCATTTTTGATAAGTTCTTGTTCTATTTTAATTTGTTTCCATCTATGTTCTCTTTAATCATTTAAAATGTATTTATTTGATAGCCTCTTTTTTATGTTCTGTAATTTTAGTGTCTTGGGGTATTAATTTTATGCTTTGTTGTTTCTGTTGATCTCCCACATAGTAGATCATTTCCTCCAGTAATTTGTATTTTTGGGTTATGTGTTTATTTTTCGTGGTGGTCTTTCTGCCACAGTCTATCCCCTCTGTCAATGGGACACACATGTCCTCTGGGTTTTGGAAGCATCTTCACAGCGTGGTTTCTTTTATTTGCTTCTGCCCAAACCATGAGGTTTATAGTCTTAAGACTGGTATTTTGTTTTTTGGTTTTTTTTTGCATTATTTCCTTCCTTGTGATCCCTATTCCATGTGCATAACATATATTCTGACCCAAATGCATGCATGGCACCTGCTGGGTTTTCCAAATTCTCACTGTAGATGCGTTTGCTTTTTCCTCTGTGAGCACAGGCAGAAGATGAGCTCTCTTGTCACTTTACTGGAGTTAGAGGAAGATCTTCATCCCCTAATTACATAAATTGAGCATTGTTTCAGGGCCCCGACTTTATGTGTAGTGCAGAAGGTTCTCCCCTGGGGAAGGGCATGATAACCCACTCTAGTATTCTTGCCTGGAGAATCCCATGGTCAGAGGAGCCTGGTGGGCTACAGTCCAGGGGGTCGCAAAGAGTTAGACACGACTGTAGCGACTTAGCACGCAGCACAGAAGGTTCCCAGCTTCCTGCAGGTGTAACTCTATACTTCCCGTTTCCACAGAGAATGCAACTCCTACCTTATCTGTTCCCTTTCTAAGCCACCATTACCATTAACTTGATACTAGATGTGTTTGGCTTAGATCTACCTCAGTTCTTATCCTTTAGAATTCATCTGTTTCAATTCAAGCTACAGATTGGTATATTGCTGCTGTTGTTATAATTAATGCAGTGTTGCCATGTGTTCACAGTAACTGTGGGTCTCCGAAGGCTCAATCCATGATATTGCAAGGGGTGTGAAGTCAGACCAGATGGGGAAAGAACAAAACAAAACAAAACACTAAGCTTTGCCTTTAGCATTCTCATCACAGAGCCAGGAGACCTGGCTTACTGTAATTCCATCATAGAATGAATGAATATCCACGTGCTTTATTTATACTTACCTCCCCCATAACTTACATTTACTGATGCTTTATATTTCTGCCTTTGTCACATTTCATCCATTTTTCTTTTCAAATGGATGCTCCTTAAGTCAACACTTTATAAAATTACAATGCATGCTAGTACATCTTTAAAGCAGTGCTCACATCTCTGTAATGTCCTGTATATTAATGTATAATACTGCTCAGTAATATATACAGTACAATAAGAAATCTCATTGCTCAGTTCCAGGATGGTACTTGAAAAGTTTAGGAGAGTAAATTTCCAGAAGGCATAGCTTATTTGATATGTAATTTTTTTAAAAAGGGAGATAAATGAATTGCCCAATGTGGTAGGCAGTTTTGAACATCTAAAAGTTACTAAGACCAGGAACTACATTTTTAGGTTGTAATTAACTTCTATGAAACAATGGATGTTCAATTCAATTACTTTCCAGTACATTTGAAGAACTTTGATCTGTGACTCTCCCAACTGTGAATTGGATGAAATATATAGATCAGCTATTTCTGATTATAGCTTAGAGTTCAAATCAGGATGTGCTAGAAACAACTGCCTCTGAGAAGTTTTCCAGGATAAAGACTTTCAGAGTGAAAACCTGGACAGTCCCAGAGGAACCAGATGGTTTGGTTACCTTCAGTTCACTTCAGTCGCTCAGTCATGTCTAACTCTTTGTGACCCCATGAATTGCAGCACACCAGGGGAGGCCTCCCCGTCCATCACCAACTCCCAGAGTTTACCCAAACTCATGTCCATCAAGTCGGTGATGCCATCCAGCCATCTCATCCTCTGTCATCCCCTTCTCCTCCTGGCCCCAATCCCTCCTAGAATCAGGGTCTCTTCCAATGAGTCAACTCTTCACATGAGGTGGCCAAAGTGTTGGAGTTTCAGCTTTAGCATCAGTCCTTCCAATGAACACCCAGGACTGATCTCCTTTAGGATGGACTGGTTGGATCTCCTTGCATTCCAAGGGACTCTCAAGAGTCTTCTCCAACACCACAGTTCAAAAGCATCAATTCTTTGGAGCTCAGCTTTCTTCACAGTCCAACTCTCACATCCATACATGACCACTGGAAAAACCATAGCCTTGACTAGATGGACCTTAGTTGGCAAAGTAATATCTCTGCTTTTCAGTATGATATCTAGGTTGGTCATAACTTTCCTTCCAAGGAGTAAGTGTCTTTTAATTTCATGGCTGCAATCACCATCTGCAGTGATTTTGGAGCCCCCCGAAATAAAGTCTGACACTGTTTCCACTGTTTCCCCATCGATTTCCCATGAAGTGATGGAACCAGATGCCGTGATCTAAGTTTTCTGAATGTTTAGCTTTAAGCCAACTTTTTCACTCTCCTCTTTCACTTTCATCGAGAGGCTTTTTACTTCCTCTTCACTCTCTGACATAAGGGTGGTGTCATCTGCATATCTGAGGTTATTGATATTGTGCTTCCTCCAGCCCACCGTTACTCATGATGTACTCTGCATAGAAGTTAATTAAGCAGGGTGACAATATACAGCCTTGACGTACTCCTTTTCCTATTTGGAACCAGTCTGTTGTTCCATGTCCTGTTCTAACTGTTGCTTCCTGACCTGCGTATAGAGTTTCTCAAGAGGCAGGTCAGGCGGTCTGGTATGCCCATCTCTTTCAGAATTTTCCACAGTTTCTTGTGATCCATACAGTCAAAGGCTTTGACATAGTCAATAAAGCAGAAGTAGACATTTTTCTGGAACTCTCTTGCTTTTACAATGATCCAGCAGATGTTGTCAATTTGATCTCTGGTTCCTCTGCCTTTTCTAAAAGCAGCTTGAACATCTGGAAGTTCATGGTTCACGTATTGCTGAAGCCTGGCTTGCAGAATTTTGAGCATTACTTTACTTACCTTCAGTTCAGTTCAGTTCAGTCACTCAGTCGTGTCTGACTCTTTGCAACCCCATGAGTTGCAGCACGCCAGGCCTCCCTGTCCATCACCAACTCCCAGAGTTCACTCAGACTCACGTCCATCGAGTCAGTGATGCCATCCAGCCATCTCATCCTCTGTCGTCCCCTTCTACTCCTGCCCCCAATCACTCCCAACATCAGAGTCTTTTCCAATGAGTCAACTCTTCTCATGAGGTGGCCAAAGTACTGGAGTTTCAGCTTTAGCATCATTCCTTCCAAAGAAGGATAAATATCCTGAATTTCAAAGACAATGTATTTTTAAAAAGAATACAAAATACTTGATATGTTGAAATGATAGTATTTTACATGTATTGAGTTAATAATATATGCTATTAACATAATTTCATTTACTGTTACTTATTTCAGTAGCTTTTTAATAAATATGGATGTTAGGAAAATTAAAATAATATATGTTGTACACATTATATTTCTAATGGACAGAGCTGATGTAGAACATAGATTGCTTAAGAGTTATTTTTAGGTATTTATTCATCTATTTACTGGAAGCACTCAAAGTTTAATACCTAGACTTATGAAATTTTGGATTAATCATATAATTTTAAGCAAGTTTACATTCCCAGTATCTAACAATTATTATTGTTCATAATTGCCATCTTTTGAGCAATTACTATATTCTAGCCACTATGCTTTGCTATTTTCCTAAATTCTGTGTTTAAGTAGCAATGAGGAGGTGGTCCTAAATGGTGGAGGAATAGGATGGGGAGACCACTTTCTCCCCCACAAATTCAAAAGAACATTTAAACGCTGAGTAAATTCACAAAACAACTTCTGAATGCCGGTAGAGGATATCAGGCACCCAGAAAAGCAGCCCATTGTCTTTGAAAAGAGGTAGGAAAAAATATAAAAGACAAAAAAAGAGACAAAAGAGGTAGGGACAGAGCTCCATCCTAGGAAGGGAGTCTTAAAAAGAGAGGAGTTCCAAACACCAGGAAACACTTTCACTGCCGAGTCTGTGGCAAGCCTTGCAAGCACAGAGGGCAACATAACAGGGAGGAAAAACAAATAAATAATTAAAACCCACAGATTACTAGCCCAACGGTAACTCCCCCAGTGGAGAAGCAGTGCAGATGCCTGCATCTGCCACTAGCAAGCAGGGGCTGGGCAGGGAGGCATGGGCTGCATTGCTTAGAGTAAGGATCAGGCCTGAATGCCCTGAGGGTAATCAGAGCAAACTAACTTGGGCTAGCAAACCAGACTGTGGGATAGCTACCACATGAAAAGCTCTAACCTAGACACTGCCAGGATCATGCACACAACAAAGGACTAAACAGAGATAGCTGGCTGCAGACCATCCCCCTCTGGTGACAGGCAGCCAGAGCCGGAAGCGGGCAATGACGGCCCCAGGGAGACATTATCTACTAAACTGCAAGCAGGCTTCTTTGCTAACTAAGACTTCTTGGGGTTCTGGACAGTCAACATCCGCCTGAGAAGGTGCGCCAGTTGTACACCCAGGAAATGGAGCAGTAGGGATGGGAGAGGCGATAAGTCACAGTGACTGTGCTTGCCAAACACCTCACCACCTGAGCTGCTAGGACCTGGGAAGGGCACAAAACACAGGCCCAAAAGAGTCTGTACCTCTGAGGACTATCCGAGTGCCTGAACCTGAGCGGCTTAGACCTGGGAGGTGCATGCAGCCCAGGGCCAGCCTTGGATGGTTCCCGGTGGAGCAACCTAGAGCCTGAGCAGTGTGGGCAGGGAGGGCACATGCACCGTGAGTGGGGGCAGGCCCAGCATGGTTGAGACACTGTGAGCACATGCCAGAGTAATTTATTTGCAGCATCCCTACCTCCCCACAGCACGACTGAACAAGTGAGCCTAAAAAAGTGTCCACCACCGCCCCCCTTGTGTCAGGGTGGAAATCAGACACTGAAGAGACCAGCAAACAGAAGAAACTAAAACAGAGGGAACCACCTTGGAGTGATAGGTGCAATAGATTAAAAAGCTGTAGTTAGTACCAACTACATAGGAAGGGGCCTATAGATCTTGAGAAATATAAGCTGGACCTAGGAAGTATCCGAAAATGAACTGACCCCACACTGCCCACAACAATACCAGAGAAAGTCCTAGNATATTGTATTTTTAAAAATCCAACCTCTACTCTAGATTTTTAATCTTTGCCTTTTGGTATTTGTTATCAATTTTGTACCTTTAAGAACCCAATCTTCAGTACCCATTTTTACTTGGGAGCGAGATTACTGGCTTGACTGCTCTCTCCTCCTTTGGACTCTCCCCTTTCTCCACCAGGTCGCCTCTGTCTCCTCCCTCCCCCTTCTCTTCTCTACCCAACTCTGAATCTCTGTGTGTTCCAGACGGTGGAGAACACTTAGGGAACTGATTACTGGCTGGATCTGTCTCTCTCCTTTTCATTCCCCCTTTTTATCCTCCTGACCACCTCTGTCTACCTCCTCCCTCTTCTCTTCTCTGTATAATTCTGTGAACATCTCTGAGCAGTCCAGACTGTGGAACGTACATAAGGAAGTGATTACTGGCTAGCTTGCTCTCTTCTCTTTTGATTTCACCTCATCTCATTCAGATCACCTCTAACTCCCTCCTCCCTCTTCTCTTTTCCATGTAACTCTGTGAACTTCTCTGGGTTTTCCTCACTGTGGAGAAACTTTTCATCTTTAACCTAGATGTCTTATCATCAGTGCTGTATAGAAGGAGAAGCCTTGAGACTACTGTAAAAATAAGACTGAAAACCAGAAGCGGGAGGCTTAAGTCCAAACCCTGAGAATATCAGAGAATTCCTGACTCCAAGGAACATTAATCGAGAGGAGCTTATCAAACGCCTGCACACCTACACTGAAACCAAGCACCACCCAAGGGCCAACAAGTTCCAGAGCAAGACATACCAAGCAAATTCTCCAGCAACACAGGAACACAGCCCTGAGCTTCAATACACAGGCTGCCCAAAGTTACTCCAAAACCACTGACATCTCATAACTCATTACTGGACACTTCATTGCACTCCAGAGAGAAGAAATCCAGCTCCACCCGCAAGAACACTGACACAATCTTCCCTAACCAAGAAACCTTGACAAGCCACTGATACAACCCCATCCACAGCGAGGAAATGCCACAATAAAGAGAACTCCACTAACTGCCAGAATACAGAAAGGCCACCCCAAATGCAGCAATATAAACAAGATGAAGAGACAGAGGAATACTCAGCAGGTAAAGGTACAAGATAAATGCCCACCAAACCAAACAAAAGAGAAAGAGATAGGGAATCTACCTGATAAAGAATTCCAAATAATGATAGTGAAAATGATCCAAAATCTTGAAATAAAAATGGAATCAGAGATAAATAGCCTGGAGACAAGGATTGAGAAGATGCAAGAAAGTTTTAACAAGGATCTAGAAGAAATAAAAAAGAGTCAATATATAATGAATAATGCAATAAATGAGATCAAAAACATTCTGGAGGCAACAGATAGTAGAATATTGGAGGTAGAAGATAGGATTAGTGAAGTAGAAGATAGAATGGTAGAAATAAATGAATCAGAGAGGAAAAAAGAAAAACGAATTAAAAGAAATGAGGACAATCTCAGAGACCTCCAGGACAATGTTAAACGCTCCAACATTCGAATCACAGGAGTCTCAGAAGAAGAAGACAAAAAGAAAGACCATGAGAAAATACTTGAGGAGATAATATTGAAAACTTCCCTAAAATGGGGAAGGAAATAATCACCCAAGTCCAAGAAACCCAGAGGGTTCCAAATAGGATAAACCCAAGGCAAAACACCCCAAGACACATATTAATCAAATTAACAAAGATCAAACACAAAGAACAAATATTAAAAGCAGCAAGGGAAAAACAACAAATAACACACAAGGGGATTCCCACAAGGATAACAGCTGATCTTTCAACAGAAACTCTTCAGGCCAGGAGGGAATGGCAAGACATACTTAAAGTGATGAAATAAAATAACCTACAGCCCAGATTACTGTACCCAGAAAGGATCTCATTCAAATATGAATGAGAAATCAAAAGCTTTACAGACTAGAAAAAGCTGAGAGAATTCAGCACCACCAAACCAGCTCTCCAACAAATGCTAAAGGATCTTCTCTAGACAGGAAACACAAAAAGGGTGTAAAACTCAAACTCAAAACAATAAAGTAAATGACAACAGGATCATACTTATCAATAATTACCTGAAACGTAAATGGGTTGAATGCCCCAACCAAAAGACAAAGACTGGCTGAATGGATACAAAGACAAGACCCCTATATATGTTGTCCACAAGAGACCCACCTCAAAACAGGGGACACATACAGACTGAAAGTGAAGGGCTGGAAAAAGATATTCCATGCAAATAGAGACCAAAAGAAAGCAGGAGAAGCAATACTCATATCAGGTAAAATAGACTTTAAAACAAAGGCTGTAAAAAGAGATAAAGAAGGACACTACATAATGATCAAAGGATCAATCCAGGAAGAAGATATAACAATTATAAATATATATGCACCCAACATAGGAGCACCACAATATGTAAGACAAATGCTAACAATGTGAAAGGGGAAATTAACAATAACACAATAATAGTGGGAGACTTTAGTACCTCACTCACACCTATGGATAGATCAACTAAACAGAAATTTAACAATGAAACACAAAATTTAAACGATACAATAGACCAGTTAGACCTAATTGATATCTATAGGACATTTCACCCCAAAACAATGAATTTCACCTTTTTCTCAAGTGCACACGGATCGGATCTTCTCCAGGATAGATCACATCCTGGGCCATAAATCTAGTCTTGGTAAATTAAAAAAAAATTGAAATCATTCCAAGCATCTTTTCTGACCACAATGTGGTAATATTAGATCTCAATTACAGGAGAAAAATTATTAAAAATTCTAACATATGGAGGCTGAACAACACGCTTCTGAATAACCAACAAATCACAGAATAAATCAAAAAAGAAATCAAAATAGGCATAGAAACAAATGAAAATGAAAACAAAACAACCCAAAACCTGTGGGACACTGTAAAAGCAGTGCTAAGGGGAAAGTTCATAGCAATATAGGCATACCTCAAGAAACAAGAAAAAAGTCAAATAAATAACCTAACTCTACACCTAAAGCAACTAGAAAAGGAAGAAATGAAGAACCCCAGGGTTAGTAGAAGGAAAGAAATCTTAAAAATTAGGACAGAAATAAAGGCAAAAGAAACAAAAGAGACCATAGCAAAAATCAGCAAAGCCAAAAGCTGGTTCTTTGAAAGGATAAATAAAATTGACAAACCATCAGCCAGACTCATCAAGAAACAAAGGGAGAAAAATCAGATCAATAAAATTAGAAATGAAAATGGAGAGATCACAAGAGACAACACAGAAATACAAAGGATCATAAGAGATTACTATCGGTAATTATATGCCAATAAAATGGACAACATGGAAGAAATGGACAAATTCTTAGAAAAGTACAACATTCCAAAACTGAACCAGGAAGAAATAGAAAAACCTTAACAGACCCATCACAAGCACAGAAATTGAAACTGTAATCATAAATCTTCCAGCAAACAAAAGCCCAGGTCCAGACAGCTTCACAACTGAATTCTACCAAAAATTTAGAGAAGAGCTAATGCCTATCCTACTCAAACTCTTCCAGAAAATTGCAGAGGAAGGTAAACTTCTAAACTCATTCTATGAGGCCACCATCACCCTAACACCAAAACCTGACAAAGATGTCACAAAAAAAGAAAACTACAGGCCACTATCACTGACGAACATAGATGCAAAAATCCTTAACAAAATTCTAGCAAACAGAATCCAACAGCACTTTAAAAAGATCATACACCATGACCAAGTGGGCTTTATCCCAGGGATGCAAGGATTCTTCAATATCCGCAAATCAATCAATGTAATACACCACATTAACAAATTGAAAAATAAAAGCCATATGATTATCTCAATAGATGCAGAGAAAGCCTTTGACAAAATTCAACATCCATTTATGATAAAAACTCTCCAGAAAGCAGGAATAGAAGGAACACACCTCAACATAAGAAAAGCTATATATGACAAACCCACAGCAAACATTCTCAATGGTGAAAAATTGAAAGCATTTTTCCTAAAGTCAGGAACAAGACAAGGGTGGCCACTTTCACCACTACTATTCAACACAGTTCTGGAAGTTTTGGCCACAGCAATCAGAGCAGAAAAAGAAATAAAAGGAATCCAAATTGGAAAAGAAGTAAAACTCTCACTGTTTGCAGATGACATGATCCTCTACATAGAAAACCCTAAAGACTCCACCAGAAAATTACTAGAACTAATCAATGAATATAGTAAAGTTTTAGGATATAAAATCAACACACATTTCTGTGTGTTGATTTTAAAATCCCTTGAATTCCTATACACTAATAATGAGAAAATAGAGAAATTAAGGAAACAATTCCATTCACCATTGCAACGAAAAGAATAAAATACTTAGGAATATATCTACCTAAAGAAACTAAAGACCTATATATAGAAAACTATAAAACACTGGTGAAAGAAATCAAAGAGGACACTAATAGATGGAGAAATATACCACGTTCATGGATCAGGAGAATCAATATAGTGAAAATGAGTATACTACACAAAGCAATCTATAGATTCAATGCAATCCCTATCAAGTTACCAACGGTATTTTTCACAGAGCTAGGACAAATAATTTCACAATTTGTATGGAAATACAAAAAAACTCGAATAGCCAAAGCAATCTTGAGAAAGAAGAATGGAATTGGAGGAATCAACCTGCCTGACTTCAGGCTCTACTACAAAACCAGTCATCAGGACAGTATGGTACTGGCACAAAGACAGAAATATAGATCAATGGAACAAAATAGCCCAGAGATAAGTCCACACACCTATGGACACCTTATCTTTGACAAAGGAGGCAAGAATATACAGTGGAGAAAAGAAAATCTCTTTAACAAGTGGTGCTGGGAAAACTGGTCAACAACTTGTAAAAGAATGAAACTAGAACACTTTCTAACACCATACACAAAAATAAACTCAAAATGGATTAAAGATCGAAATGTAAGACCAGAAACTATAAAATTCTTAGAGAAGAATATAGTCAAAACACTCTCCGACATAAATCATAGCAGGATCCTCTATGACCCACCTCCCAGAATATTGGAAATAAAAGCAAAAATAAACAAATGGGATCTAATTAAAATTAAAAGCTTCTGCACAACAAAAGAAACTATAAGCAAGGTGAAAAGACAGCCTTCATAATGGGAGATAATAATAACAAATGAAGCAACTGACAAACAACTAATCTCAAAAATATACAAGCAACTCCTGCAGCTAAATTCCAGAAAAATAAACAACCCAATCAAAAAATGGCCCAAAGAACTAAATAGACATTTCTCCAAAGAAGACATACAGATGGCTAACAAACACATGAAAAGATGCTCATCATCACTCATTATCAGAGAAATGCAAATCAAAACCACAATGAGGTACCATTTCACGCCAGTCAGAATGGCTGCAATCTAAAAGTCTACAAGCAATAAATGCTGGAGAGGGTGTGGAGAAAAGGGAACCCTCTTACACTGTTGGTGGGAATGCAAACTAGTACAGCCACTATGGAGAACAGTGTGGAGATTCCTTAAAAAACTGCCAATAGAACTGCTTTATGACCCAGCAATCCCACTGCTGGCCATACACACCGAGGAAACCAGAATTGAAAGAGACACATGTACCCCAATGTTCATCACAGCACTGTATACAATAGCCAGGATGGAAGCACCTAGATAGATGTCTATCAGCAGATGAATGGATAAGAAAGCTGTGGTACATATACACAATGGAGTATACTCAGCCATTAAAAATAATACATTTGAATCAGTTCTAATGAGGTGGATGAAACTGGAGCTGATTATACAGAGTGAATGAAGCCAGAAATAAAAACACCAATACAGTATACTAACACATATATATGGAATTTAGAAAGATGGTAACGATAACCCTGTATGCAAGACAGCAAAAGAGACACAGATGTATAAAACAGTCTTTTGGACTTTGTGGGAGAGGGGGAGGGTGGGATGATTTGGGAGAATGGCATGGAAACATGTATATTATCATATAAGAAACATATCACCAGTCCAGGTTCGATGCAGGATACAGGATGCTTGGGGCTGGTGTACTGGGATGATCTAGATGGTTGGTATGGGGACGGAGGTAGGAGGGGGGTTCAGGATTGGGAACACGTATACAATCGTGGAGGATTCATGTTGATGTATGGCAAAACCAATACAATATTATAAAGTAATTAACCTCCAACTAAAATAAATAAATTTATATAAAAATAAATAAATTTAAATTTAAAAAAGTAGCAATGAACCTTTAAGATAGCCCATTGATACAGGAAAGTTCACTGTATCTCCATTTTACATACAAGAAAATTTAGGTACATATGGAAAAATAACTCTCTTGTGGTCATTGTTCTAGTCAATGTTAAAGCCCAGGTCTCTAATCCTGGATGACAATTTTCACCCAGGTAACAGGCATACTTTTCAGAAGTGCAACCAAATAACACTGGCTCATCTGGACAGGTACTTTCAATCATTCAGTTCAGTTCAGTCACTCAGTCGTGTCCGAGTCTTTGCGACCCCATGAATTGCAGCATGCCAGGCCTCCCTGTCCATTACCAACTCCTGGAGTTCACTCAGACTCATGTCCATTGAGTCCGTGATGCCATCCAGCCATCTCATCCTCTGTCGTCCCCTTCTCCTCCTGCCTCCAATCCCTCCCAGCATCAAAGTCTTTTCCAATGAGTCAACTCTTCGCATGAGGTGGCCAAAGTACTGGAGTTTCAGCTTTAGCATCATCCCTTCCAAAGAAATCCTAGGGCTGATCTTCAGAATGGACTGGTTGGATCCCCTTGCAGTCCAAGGGACTCTCAAGAGTCTTGTCCAACAACACAGTTCAAAAGCATCAATTCTTTGGCACTCAGCCTTCTTCACAGTCCAACTCTCACATCCATACATGACTACTGGAAAAAAAGAGTCACTAATTTAAATGTCCAAAATTGTTTTCTTCCTACTTTGAGTTTTACATGTAGTGTTTGTGGTGACCTAGCTTGAATTTAGCTTGATCTTTGTATAGATTGATGTGACTTGGCTTAGGGTTTGCTATGGTCCAAAAAAAAGTTAATATGTTTACTGATACAAAACACTATGCCAAAAATCTATGTAAGTGCTTAGTATGCATTATTTCACCTCATCTTTCCCTAAGACTTGTGTATTATTATTATGGGTAATGAATCTGCCTCCAATGCAGGAGACACAGGAGATGCAGGTTTGATCTCTGGCTGGAGAAGAACCCCTGGAGAAGGAAATGGCAATCCACTGCAATATCCTTGCCTGGAAAATCCCATTGACAAAGAAGACTGGCAGGTTATAGTCCATGGGATCACAAAGAGTTGGATATGACAGAGCAAAAGGCACATGAGTATTATTACTAGTTCCCTTTTATACACAAGGACATTGAGGCCCAGAAAAATTCAGCAACATATTGAAATTTGTATTATTCCAAGTAGAAGTAGATGATTAATCTGGTTGCACATGCTTCCAGATCAAAAATTTTACTGCTCTCTGATATATTGTAGATGTAATAGATGCTCTTGAGAAGACTCTTGAGGTCCCTTGGACACAATGAGATCAAACCAGTCAATCTTAAAGGAAATCAACCTGAATACTATTTGGAAGGACTGATGCTGAAGCTCCAATACTTTGGCCACCTGATGCCAACAGCTGACTCATTGGAAAAAGATCCTGATGCTGGGAAAGAATGAAGGCAGAAGGAGAAGAGGGCAACAGAGGATGAGATAGTTGGATGGCATAACCGATTCAATGGAAATGAACTTGGGCAACTTCTGGGAGATGGTGAGGGACAAAGATGCCTTGTATGCAGCAGTCCATAGTATCACGAAGAGTCAGACACAACTTGGTGACTGAACAATAACGTCACCAGATGCTCTCAACATTCTGGGGGCAGTGAGTCTGGAACTTGTTTAACCAAGTGTAGTCCCATGTTGACTTAATGAATTGCATCTCCTTGGGGAATGTTGCCAAAAATTTGAGGTTCGCACTGTATTAATTTCCTATTGATGCTGCTATAAATTATTACAAACTCAGTAGTTTCAGACAACACACATTTATTCTTTTATTCTAGAGTTCAGAGCTCTGAAGTCAGTTTTACTGGACCAAAACCAAGGTGCCAGCATGGCTGTGCTCCTTCAGGAAGCTTTCAGGGGAAAATCCATTTCCTTGATTATTCCAACCTCTGAACTGCATTTCTTGCATTTCTCTACTAACAACCCCTTCCTACAGCTTCAGAGCCAGCAGCATAGCATCTTTAAATCTTTGTTTCATTATAAATCACTTTCTGCTCTTCTGTCTCTAAAGTCAAATCTCCTTCTGCTGCCTTCCTACAGGACCATGGTGATTACATTTAGAGCCCACCTGGCTAATATGGGAAAATCACTCTCTCCATCTCAAGATCCTGAATCATATCTATAAAATCTCTGTTACCATATGAAGTAACATTCTTTGGTTTCGGGGATGAGGATTCAGATATCTTGGGGAGCTGTTATCCAGCCTACAACATATGCCTAAAAATAGCACCTATTTGTGTGAGCCCATAATTTCCAAAATTGTCATAAAGGTGAGCACAGAAGGATCTTTTAAAAAGGGAACTTCCCAGGTGGTGCAGTGGTAAAGAATCTGCCTGCCTATGCAGGAGATGCAAGAGACACAGGTTTGATCCTTGGGTTGAGAAGATCCCCTCGAGTAGAAAATGGCAGCCCACTCCAATATTCTTGCCTGGAAAAATTCCATGGACAGAGGAGCCTGGTGGGCTACAGTCCACGGGTTCACAAAGAGTTGGACACAACTGAGTGAGCACACATACACAGATTTTAAGCAGTTTATGCAGAAGTCCTTTTCTGACATGTACAAAATATTGCTAAACATCTCTGCAAAGTGAAGTTTCACAGGAGAACCAGAGATGGTGACAGTATTACTTCTTAACCTTATTGTTTCCTGTCAACTCTTAAAAATACAAATCCAAGGATGTTTCCATTTTAGCTTTCTTCATCATAAAATGTAGAAGTGTGCTATATCAAACAGTACATATGAAATAAACCAATTTTTAAAAAATGAATGAAACTAGAATGATTTCATGTGACTGTTTCATCTGCTTGGATACAGTCAATGTACTTTTGTTCTGGTGAGCAGCTTTTTTACAAAAAGGACCTATGAACACATATAATTTGAAAGTATTTTAGCAGAGGAGCTTCTGTACTTGTAACAAGAAACTTGTAAGACACATATTGCAAAGATGTAGACTAATTATAATACTTGAGATCTTCTCAGGCAAACAAAACATGATGCTTCTACAATCTATCAAGAAATGTATAATTTATCTTAAGCCATCTTATTTCCATATAGGACTTTTACATGGTACAGTTATGCTGTGTCCAAGTCCCTATAGATATTTTGGATATAGGTAGCACAAGTATTATACCAGTTTTGAAAAAAAAAAAAAAAGGCTATTCAGAGACAGAGAAAATCAGTTTAGTTTTTGCCCAAGTTTTCTGAGTGAGTTGCATCCAGAGAAAGACCAGAACACAGATCTTGCAGTTCCTAGTTCTATACTCTCTATTTGAAACTTTCATCCTACTTAAGCCACACTGATGTAACTTTATTTACTAAATATTTTTCTAGAGTAATTTAAAGATTGTTTACTTCTGTTAAAGGAATTGGAAGCTCTATTATTAGACAGGGAGAAACAAAGACTCATAATTCAATGTGTTCAACACAGATATTCACTTGGTCTTTTAATCCATATTTTATGTATTTAGGGTATTCAACTCATTTATAAGCCTTGAGTCAAATATAAACTTCTCAGGAAATCTTACTCTGTTCAATTTTTTTCTATCAAACTTATAGTACTATAAACTAGGTAGCTTGTGGTGAGTGTGTGTGCACATATGAATAAAGCTGCCACTCCAGCACTCTTGCCTAGAAAATCCCATGGGCGGAGGAGCCTGGCAGGCCGTAGTCCATGGGGTCACTAAGAGTCGGACATGACTTTAGCGACTTCACTTTCACTTTTCACTTTCATGCATTGGAGAAGGAATGGCAACCCACTCCAGTGTTCTTGCCTGGAGAGTCCCAGGGACGGGGGAGCCTGGTGGGCTGCCGTCTGTGGGGTCGCAGAGTTGGACAGGACTGAAGCGACTCAGCAGCAGCAGCAGCAGGGAGTAAGGAGCCTGGCACCAATGTGGGAGAGCCAAGTTCAGTCCCTGGCTTGGGAAGATCCTCTGGAAAAGGGAATGACTACCCAATCCATTATTCCTGCCTGGAGAATTCCATGAAAAGAGGGGCTTGGTGGGCTATAGTCCATTGTATCACAAACAGCTGGACACAACTGAACAAATAACACTTTCATATATATATAATTTATCTGTTGTCTATGCCCCTATGCTAAAGGCAATTTATATGAAGGCAGTGGTTTTTGTAACTTTATTTATCCCAGTGCCTAGAATTGAACTTGACCCATAATAAGTGAAAGTGTTAGTCGCTCAGTCATGCCTGACTCTTTGCGACCCCATGGACTGTAGCCCGCCAGGCTCCTCTGACCATGGAATTCTCCAGGCATCTTCCCAACTCAGAAATTGAACCCAGGGTCCCTGCATTGTGGGCAAATTCTTTAATGTCTCAGTCACCAGGATCTATAATATGTACTCAAAAAAATTTGTTAAAAAATGAATTAAAAATTTCAAATTCTTCTACAGATTCAATGCAATCCTTACCAAATTACCAATGGCATTTTTCACAGAACTAGAATAAAAAATATTAAAATTTGTATGGAGACACAAAAGACCCCAAATGGCCAAAGCAAACTTGAGAAAGAAAAACAGAGCTGGAGGAATCAGGCTACCTGACTCCTGGCAATACTATAAGGCTACAGTCATCAAAACAGCATGGTATTGACAGAAAAAAAGAAACAGAAATTACCGAAATAGGATAGAAAGCCTTGAAATAGGAATAAAACCACACATCTATGTTCAATTAATCTACAACAAAGGAGGCAAGACTATACAATGAAGAAAAGACAGCCTCTTCAATAAGTGGTGCTGGGTAAACTGGACAGCTACATGTAAGAAAACAATTTTTAGAACATTCTCTAACAGCATACACATAAATAATCTCTAAATGGATTAAAGGTAAATTGGAACACTATAAAACTCTTAGGGGGGAAAAAATATTTGCAAACCATGTGACCCATAAGAGAGTAATAGGCAAAAGTTACAAACAGCTTATGTAGTTCAGTATAAAAAAAAAGCCCAATAAAAAATGGGCAGAAGACATAAACAGACATTTCTCCAAAGAAGACATACAGATGGCCAACAGGCACAGGAAAAGATGCTCAACATTGCTAATAACTAGAGAACTACAAATCAAAACTACAATAAGATATCATTTCACACCAGTCAGAAAGACCATCATCAAAAAGTTTACAAACAATAAGTGCTGGAGAGGAGTCAGGTGGAAGTGTAAGTTGGTAAATCCACTATGGATAATAGTATGGAGCTTCCTTACAAAACTAAAATTAGAACTGTCATATGATCTGGCAATCCCACTCCTAAGCATGTATCTAGAGAAAACCCTAATTTAAAAAGATACATGCACCTCAGTGTTCATTGCAGCCAAGAGGAAGCAACCTAAATCTTCATCAGTACATGAATGATGGATAAATAAGATATGATACATATATGCAATGGAATATTAGTTAGCCATTAAAAAGAATGAAATAGTGCCATTTGTAGCAACATGGATGGGCCTGGAGATTATCATACTAAGTGAAGTAAGTCAGATGGAGAAAGACAAATATATGATATCACTTATATATATCTAAAATGGATATAAATTAACTTATTTTGAAAACAGAAACAGACTCAATGACTTAGAAAATGAAATAATGGTTACCAGAAGAGAGCTGGAGTCAGGGAGGATAGACTGGGAGTATGAGATTGACATGTACTCATGGATATATTTAAAATAGATAATGAATAAGGACCTACTGTAAAGCACAGGGAACTCTGCAATAACTTAAATGGGAAAAGAATGTGAAAAAGAATAGAAGCAAATGTACAACTGTATCATACTGCTGTACTCCTGAAACTAACCTAACACTGATAGCTAGCTATACTCCAATACACAATAAAAACTAAATAGAATTATTTTTTTAACTAAAAAGTTCAAATTATTATCTAAATAAATGAGTCTGATTTTGATAGAAAAAATAGCTATGAAGATATTCTTTTAAATTTTAGAGTATTTTACTCTTAAATGACAACTTTCATATACATATAATTCATTCCCATTGTGCAAATAAGGAAACTTTGGCTCACAGAAATAAAATGACATATGCACGATCAGTCACCCAATAGTTTGGATATTACTTATAATATTTATGAGATATCACACATAAGAAACATACACTTGGATATAACGTATATAACTATACATTGAGATATGGATATAAATGGCCCCTCCTTCTCTAACTGTAGCTGATCAATGATTAAGAAATTCACAGCTCTAGGGGATCTTTAACCTCTTCTACATCTACATAAAGGGCAGGATCCATGCTTCTATTGAAATTTAAGAGATAAAAGAGTACAGCAGCCTAAGGGGCTGGTTTTGACAGTATAGAATGGGTATTTCTGTCAATAGTTTCCAGGGAATAATATGTACTTCTTTGGATCGTGCTCACCTCCATCGCCCCAGCTAATGCTTCACTGTTTGGATTCTCTTGGGGATAATTATTTGAAACAGAACAGAAGTAATTCAGTGAATGCTCATCCCGACCCTACTCACACAGCTGAACTGAGACTCAGCATTAGACACTAATTCTTATCTTCTCAGGAAAAATAGAACAAAATGCTCCATTTGCTCAAGATGTCCACACTGATTAATCTCCTCTCATGTTGCGGTTAGGTCTGGAGAAAAACATACAGCCATATTTGCATAATTGTTTGTAAACTCATCCTACTCCTCAGTGAGTGCATATATACACAAAGATTTCATTCAGCTGAGATTAATACTGTCCAGACTGATAGCAGAAGAATTTCAATTACCCATATAGGGCAAGCGCTTTCTTCAAGGGGCAACAGAAAGGCCTATATTCTTCATTTGACTCTACTCCAAGTAAAGGACAGTTTTGTGGAATCCTGTGGCTGATGAAGAGACTTGACAGTTATTAATTTCCAAGGATTTAATAAACTCATTTACATCAGTCAATAACTGAACAAAAAGCAAATTAGGTATATGTCTCACAGTACTATTGAAATTTTAGCTCAGAGAGTATCTTAAAGAGCAGAGACACCACTTTGCCAACAAAGGTCCATATGGTCAAAACTATGGTTTTTTCAGTAGTCATGTACAAATGTGAGAGTTGGACAATAAAGAAGGTTGAGCCCCAAAGAACTGATGCTTTTGAATTGTGTTACTGGAGAAGACTCTTGAGAGTCCCTTGGACTGCAAGATCAAATCAGAAAATCCTAAAGGAAATCAACCCTGAATAGTCATTGGAAGGACTGATGCTGAAGCTGAAGCTCCAATACTTTGGCCACTTGATGTGAAGAGCCAACTCACTGGAAAAGATCCGGATGCTGGGAAAGATTGAGGGCAGGAGGAGAAGGGGATGACAGAAGATGAAATGGATGGATGGCATCATTGACTCAATGGACATGAGTTTGGGCAAACACTAGGAGATAGTGAAGGACAGGTAACCCTGGTGTGCTGCAGTCCATGGGGTTGCAAACAGTTGGACATGTCTTAGCAACTGAACAGTAATGAGTTAAACCAAGACTTGAGTGAAGATCAAACTCCAAAATATTTATACTACATCTCAGTGCCAATCTGTTTTTTCTAAACCCATGTATGCTTTTAAGGGAAGAGGGCCTGGAGAAATGAACATATGCAGTCTCTGCCTTAGAGTAAATATTCAATAAACATGGCACTGTAATGTTTTAAAAGAACTTCAAATTTTGGGGGTGCATATATTTATTAAGCACTCATGGTGCTTCTATTTCCTACAGCACATAGCAGGCAGAGAACAGTCATCTCTCAGTACTTTTGGGAGTACTTAGGTTCCTTAGGATTAGAACACAAACAAACAAACCAGACAAATACAAAATGCTGAAAAGGTGTTTTTATTTTATCCAAGATGTATAATGCAAGAGAGAATTGGCTAGAATTCAGTGATACATGTTCATGTTAAAATTCTAGAAATTTTCTGAAAATGTTCTTCCTTTTTAGAGAATCCTGTGCTCAGATCATACTAAAGTCTGTAAATAAGAGGGAGAAATTTGTGAAGTTCTCATTTTCAAATCGAACCTGGGAAATGTCTTGACCCGGTAAGTGGAAGCCAGTGAATGCGATAATGTTGGAGTCAGAGACTAGGAGAGGAAGATGTCTGAGGCTTTCATTACTCACATGGGTTCTTCTGCCTGGATCAGGGGGTTACTGAATTCAACCATGAGTAGGAGTAATGAAAACCTCGACCACAGAAAGGCCATTATTGAAGAGCTACTCCCTGTACCACCAACACCACTGGCATCACCTATAAACCACATTAACGGCCCCCCAGTGCAGCATTCACATCAATAACCATATAAACACAACAAAAAAGGCAGGTAAATGAGAATAGTGAAAACTGCTGTAAAGAAAGTATAATAAATTGATGTGGTAGTAATCTGGGATGGGGTAAATGCTTTAGCGAGTGGTCTTGGGCAAAGCTCTCTCGGTAGTTGATACTTTGTCTTGAACCATTACAAGGAGCTAGCTGCAAAATCTGGGAGATGAATTTTCTAATGGAACCTTAACATATACAAAATCCCTGAGTTGGATGTAAGCATAATGTATGTGAGATACAGAAATACGAGTGTTGCAACAAAGGGAGAAGATGGAAGAAAAGGTAGGTTATGGTAAGGTCATAGGTTTACTCCAGTTCCATTGGGCTTTGTTAGAGGGATTTAAACAAAGAAGATATAGGATACGGCTTACACTTTTTAAAAAGACTGCTAAACAGAAAATGCAGTAAATTATTGCAAGGGGGAAATGGAAGGGCAGTGTCCATGACCAACAGGGAAAACAAAAACAAAAACAACACTTATTTAGGAGACTTGGTCAATTCCGGTCAAGGCAGTAGGCAACTGAGGAGTGAAAGATTTATAGGACTTCAACTTCAGTCCAAGTATAACACGTCAAATGAGCCTTAGGATTCTATTACCTTTCTTTACATGCTATGAAACATTTGTATCATGACGTATTTGTGCCTTGAACCCAGCAATGAATCTATGTGGGACTATAATATGCACATACTAATGTCCGTGCACAGGGAAAGCAGGAGAGTAACATACGGAGTGAAACACAAAGGGAAAATTTTAGCCACTTTTTAAAAATTGGAACATAATCGCTTTACAATGTTGTGTTAGTTTCTGCTGTGCAAGAGAGCAAGGAGCTGAGCTCCCTGTGCTATACAGCAGGCTCCCACCAGCTATTTCACACATGGTAGTATATTTATACCAAACCGAATTTCCCAGTTTGCCCCATCCTTCCCTCACTCCCATGTCCACATGTCCAGTCTCTCCATCCGCATTTCTAATCCTGCCCGGGGAAATAGGTTCACCTGTACCATGCTTTTAGATTCCACATATACATGTTAATATACAATTTTTGTTTTTTTCTTTGACTTTGTACAGCAAAGAAAACTATAAACAAGACAAAAAGCAATCCTCAGAATGTGAGAAGATATTTGCAAATGAAGCAATGGACAAAGGATTTATCTCCAAAATACATAAACAGTCCGTGGAGCTCAAAATAAAAAAAAAACAAAAAAAAACAATCCAATCAAAAAAAGAGGGTGGAAGAACCCAATAGACATCTTTCCAAAGAAGACATACAGATGGCTAACAGGCACATGAAAAGATGCTCAACATCACTAATTATTAGAGAAATGCAAATCAAAACTGCAATGAGATATTGCCTTACAGGAGTCAGAATGGCCATTATCAAAAAATCTACAAACAATAAATCCTGGAGAGGATGTGGAGATGAGCCCCTTCTTTTTTGTCTTGAAAGATCTTTAGAAGGAACTGTGTCAGTGGGGGGTGGGGTGGGGTCCTAGAGAGCTACAATACAAAGCAAGCATTGTGGAGGTACTGTGAGAAAAGGGCAACAAAGAATAGCAATGAGGTTGGGGAGAGGACAAGAGGAAAGAGTCAAAATGTATGTGACAGAAGACATGATGGAGACCTAGAGCAATAGCTTTAAGAATCCCCATCTAATCCTAAAATAACACACCTCATGGGAACCCCAGATGTCTGAGTTTGGAATACTACTAACAAGAGCCATTATGTTCTGTGTATTTTTTTTTTTTTATATGAAAGACATTGTGTTAAGTGTTTTTTAGGCCAGATGGGGAAACTGAGATTTTGAGAGGTAATCCAACATGTCTAAAGCACCGCAGCTATTAATTTTAATTTTCCAACACAAAATTTCAATCCAGATCTGTCCAATCACAAACCACTCTTCTCACTGAGAATTAGATGTGCGTATTCTTGAACTGTGCATGAATGGCATTGCATAGCATGAAACATTTCATGCCTGGCACACTTCCTCAATATTTCTATGGCTTTGCACGTTCCTTTTTATTGCTATATAATATTCCCCTTTATAACACATTTTAAGGTTGATGGACACTTGGGCTCTTCCAAGTTGTATTATCACAAGTCATGCTTCTATGAACTTGCCCCTTTGAATCTTTTGGTGCATATGCTCACTTTTTTCTGTTGGTACACACTTAGCAGTGGAATTGCTGGATCATAGGGCGAAGGAAATGGCACCCCACTCCAGTATTCTTGCCTAGAGAATCCCAGGGATGGGGGAGCCTGGTGGGCTGCCATCTATGGGGTTGCACAGAGTCAGACACAACTAAAGCGACTTAGCAGCAGCAGCAGCATCAGGGTATACGTATAATCAGCTGTAGGAGATACTGCCAAAGGAAGTTTCAGAACGGCATACAAAATCCCCTCATTTCTACAAGTGATAGAACAAGTGAGGTCCTTTGAGAGGAGGGACTTACCAAAAAAGTGAGCTGAGCTCAAGTTGCCAACCTTCTAAAACTTGGTGCTCCTTGTGGCACCAGGGCTCACTCCCTTTTCCTGTGCTGAACCATTCCAGTAAAAACTGGTTAGTTCATTTCTATCATTGCTCTTCTACCTAAATGTTTTCTTTGCTCTTCTTTAAAAATTCAGGATAAAATTCTCTAAGTAGAATTAATTTAAAAACAACAAAAACAGTGCAATCATTTGTGGAAAGGCTCTCTAATGGGAAAACCAGACAGTTATTGCCATAGATCTTCAGTGCACCTTTGACTCAGCTGGGACTCCTTAACAAGTTTTGTTATAAAGATGAGTCATTGGCTTTTGACCACACTTGACAATAAGTATCCTTGTATTAAAGGAGCAGCCGCATCATTTCCCCAAAATCCTATTTCTACCCCCACTCATTTCCTTTTCTGAACACCATGAATTCTGTACTCACCTCAACGTGAAAGAAACAGCCAATTCCACTCACTGCCACACAAGCCAAAACTTTTATAAGTGTATTATAGTATAATAAACATATATAGTTCAAAATCTTCCGAAAGGAACAAAACAGAGTGGACAACTTCATTTCCCAGTATTTTATTCATTACAAAGAAAACTATCTATGTGTAAGGTCCTAAGTGTGGGTATACACATGCTTTCATTTTAGAAACTGTTCTGAGAGTTATTAACTATGAAAACTCCATAAAAAGCATGTTGATTTTATGGACAACTAGGTAGAGACAAGTTTTTATGGGATCCCCACCCCTGCTCAAATATCTGACATTTCAATTTTCCTTTAACTGAAAAGTCTATGTACTATTCTGTTTTTATTAACAGTCACCAGTGAAACCCTTGTCCAATTGTTCCCTCATTCTCTCTGATGTTTTCTCTGATCGGTAATGTCCCTTTTATATCTGATATCTTCTATAGAAGTAATTGTTACCTGGGAAAGTGGATCTAACACTACCTTTATCTGACTGTTTCAGTCTTTCACTCAACAAGTAATTGCTGAATAACTACTATGTGCTAAAGCCCTAGCTGCAGTGTTATATCAGAATCACATTTGTAAGTTTACTTTGAAGGAGAACCTTGTGTGATGGAGGTCTATTTCTCTTAGTACAGTGAGTGGCTTTGGAAATGTCCCCTACGATTTGGAAGTGTCCACTCATGATTGTATCGAGACAACATTTTAGATAACTTCCAGACTCAGTAATAGCAAGGGCCAGACTCAGTGATCGGCATCATCTGCTAAGAGAAGTGAGTGGATGGAAGTATGTGTTTGCATCCTTGTCTGGATTCTTGCAAAGAAGGCCTCAAAAGATCACAGCAGATGAAGAGAGAAAAGCCATGTGTGGATAGTTTAGCAACCAAGGATCAGACTGCATGAGTCCAGGAATCCAGACACATGTCTCAGCATGGGAAGGTATCGGGTGGTTCTCAGAGGGATTTGGGGCATGCTTACCATCACTTTCACTGCATTCTCATTCTTTAACTCTCAAAGAAAAAATGTCAGTGAATGCTTCACTGAGTATGTGATTATCTTCCCAACCCAAGAATCAGATCCAGGTCTCCTGCACTGCAGACAGGTTCTTTACTGTTTGAGCCACCAGGGAAACTCTTACTGAGATTAGCACATTGCAAAGTAGATATGTGTCAGATTAAAGAAATAGGGATCTAAATGTCTGTCTGTGAGACCTAGGAGAAGTCACACCTCCCCTCCCTGAAACCAGTTTTGCTAAAAGAGGAACTAGAACTTGAGGAGCTCTAAAGACATTTGGGGAAAGTTGCCTGCTGCTTTAACAAAGTCTGCTAAATGATTGGAAGGGGGACTTGAGACACACCTTGAGAGCAAGCAAAGTTTCCTCTTTCCAAGAGATGGTCTGTAGAAGTTCTCATGGGCCCCTTTCGGGAGGGGCGGCTGGCCCTGCTAAGCAGATGGACCCAGATTGCAGTCAGGGGTTGGTGAGTCATTTGCAACACACGTTAGTCATTCAGGTGCATTTGCATTGGACTCTGCCGCTGGGAACGGGCCCCAGTCTCCGAGTTTGTTTATTTCCATGGACGATGGATGTCCCAGAGCTTGTTGTGAAATAAGAAATTTATAAATTGTTATGTTCTACTGCTGACAGCCTTCTCCCTTCTCTTGATGATCAGCAGCCTCTCAGACAGTTCCCTTGTTCCATTCTAGAGGAAGGGAATTTGTTGCACTGAACACTGACCAGGTTGTCCTGCCCTGGATTGGGAGCTTAATATTGATATCAATTACCTAGTTTTACCTTCATAGCAACCCTCTAGATAGGTATAATTGTTCTCATCTTAGAGATGTTAGAAGAGAGGCCAAGAAAGTGTAAGAGGTTTGGCAAAATTGGACAGTGAGAAAGTCTGGAGCTAAGATTGAAACCCAGATCTGTCTTTTCCAAACCAATGTTTTTTTTTATGCTAGATTATACAGCATTTGTCCCAGGAAAGATCACCCATTCATACATTATTTCATGTTGGCTCATTTTGGTTCTCAAGATTCCCTTCTGAGATTGAGAAGCAATATGAACTTACAGTTGAAGGCTGGAGAACTGTAAAGAAAATTCACATTCACATTTTCTTTTCATTGTTTCATTTTTTGTGGAGAGAAATCACTGCTATTTATGTTTGTAACACAGGGCTGAAAATACAATAGGGCTTCAAAAAAGTTTATAGAACTGAACTAAATTTTTTGTCCATCAAGAAGATTATTTTAGAGTTTCTATTGATGTCCATTACTGGGATAAATTTGAATTATGGTAATATACAGAAGCAAGGATATGCTTGGATGATAATTCAAGGAATGAAAATATGATATAAGAAATGCAAAGTAATCATATCATTGTATATATTTTTTAAAAAAATCAATGTCACATTTCCAATTTTTATAGGAAATAATTACAGAAATCTTGAGCTACTATGTGAACATTATATATTCAACAGAAGACTTGTTCTCCAAATTACTGATGATCATGACTTCTCGACTCCTAACCAGCTCAATGAAATGATGATTTTTTTTTTTTTCCCAAACAACTATCTGCAATTATCCCAAGATAGCTAGGTCTATGTACCTATGTATGTATTGATCTTTCTACCTTTTAGCTATCTATTTAACATGGGAGATGTTTACAAAATTCTTTGTCAAAGTTATCTACAATCAATGGTTTTTTAGACCATGAATGAAAGAGAGAGAGAGAGAGAACGATTTGAGAACAGGCAGTACTAGAACAAGGTTATGTGTATTTGGCAACATGGGCTGCAACTTTGTGGCAGAAAACTGCTACTGAGGAGGCCCATGAAGGGAAACAGATGTCTCCATGGATTTGGCTCCCATGAACTCAAAAGAAGTGAGCTCTGAGGCAAAGCATCAGAAACACTTGCCTTCTGAAAAAATGCCAACTTCATAAAAAGTCTTAATATCAAGCTGTGTTTGTCCTCCACACTTCTTAATTTAGCTATTCTAGGTCTTCTGCATTTTCCTTTTAATTTTAGAAGCAGTTTGTTCATTTCTTAAAAAAACAAAAACAAAAACATGCTATTGTTTTATGCATTGCTTCACATCTTATAGGTTACTTCTGGAAGACATCCTAACAACAATGAGCTAAAAAAAATTGAAGGGCATCCTCTGCAGATAGTAAAGAACCCGACCACCAATGCAGGAGACTCAGGGTGTGATCCCTGGGTCAGGAAGATCCTCCGGAGGAGGAAACGGCAATCCACTTCAGTATTCTTTGCCAGGAAAATTCCATGGACAAAGGGGTCTGGTGGGCTACAATCCATGGGGTCACAAAGAGTAAGACGAGAATGAGCACGCACCCACACGGTTTGCATATGTTTAGAGCACTCTCTATACAGACAATTCTTCTGTTACTTTGTATTGGAAATTCTTAGCCTCTTGGTCTTCGAGGATGCTGAGCTCCATCTCAACTCAAGGGAGTCTTTTTGGCTCAGATTGTGTTCCATTTTCTTTTTGCTAGGTCTGGAAACTCTCTCAAGGCAGCAAGCTGTGACAACTATACAGCTCAGATTATTTGTTTCCTGTCTCTGAAGGGCCACTGTCCTTCATTACCTGATGTCTTCAAAACCATCAGTTCATATATTTTGCTTGCTTTTAGTTTTAATGGAGTAAGCTCAACATGATCACTGTTGCTTCTTATTGTGGGAAATCAAAGTCATTTAATTATGCTGAATATTTTAATTAAATTTCATCAGTTAGTGCTGGTCGCTTGGTCATGTCTGACTCTTTGTGACTCTATGGTCTGTAGCCTGCCAGGCTCCTCTGTCCATGGGATTCTCCAGGCAAGGATACTAGAGTGGATAGCCATTCCCTTCTCCAGGAGATTTTTCCAACCCAGGAATCAAACCCAAGTGTCCCACTTTGCAGGCAGATTCTTTACCATCTGAGTCACTAGGGGTGCCCCCATATTTAATTAAATAGTATAGAAACATTTATTGTTACACATATATTTACCACCCCCAGTGTAATCTATTCCTTTGTATAGAGGCAAATTTCCCTTTGGTATTATTTTCTGTCTTCTTAAAGTATTTTTAAAGACATTACTTCTAGAGGTAATTGACTAGACATAAATATTTCAGCTTTCTTTGTAAAATGATTCATTTTGCTTTAAAATTTTTAATATTTTTGTTGATTATAAAATTCCAGATTGAACACTGACCTTTCTTTTTTTCTCCTCATTCAGTACTATAATGTTACTTTGCTCTGAATTCTTTGTTCTGCTTTTCCTAAGGAACTGTCAGTGTTAGACTAGTCTTTGACACTCTATGCAAAATGTCATTTTTTTTTTCTTTTCCTCCTAAGATTTCTTTAACGCTGGTTTAAGAAATTTGATGATATGCTTTGGTGTAGTTTTCTTCATACTTCTTTTGCTAGGGTTTTGTTGTCCTTCCCAAATATGTGGGTTTATAGTTCTCATCAAGTGTGGTAAATTTCAGTCATCGTTTCTTCAAATACCTTTTCTGTTCTTTCTCCTTGCCTTTGGGAACTCCAATTTACACGTATAGATTACGGTGGTATCTGTCATGTTTATGCATGGAAAGTCACTCTATTTGCAACTATTAAGTGTCATGTGAGGAGCAACTTTGAAACTATTAACAAGTTCTGTTTCTCATCATCCCCTAACTTTAGTATACATGGATGCTCACAATAATTATTAAAACAGATTTTGCCAAAAGGTAATTTTCTATTTATGTCATTCCTTTTACATTTATTACGTGTAATTCTATATGATTTAGAGAATAATAACTCTGTCCCTCAAAGATCCTTACATACTAAACCCCAGACCCTGTAAGTTATAATGTTACATGAAAAGGAAGAAATGAGTGTAGATAGAATTATAGTTGCTAATCAGCTGATTTTAAAATAAGGAGATTATCCTGAATTATCTAGTTGGTCCATTGTAATCAAATAGGTCCTTTGAATGGGAGGCAGGAGTTTAGTGTCAGGATGATGTAATGTGAGAAAGATTCTACTAGCCATTTTTGACTTTAATGATATTCAGAGTGAAGGAGAGTGGTAGTCCCTCTAAGGATGCTGGAAGTCTGTGGAACATGGAAAAGACAAGAAAATACTGTCCCACAGAGCCTACATAAAGAAATGCATTCTTGTTAACAACTTGGTGTTAGCCTACTCAAACCCATTACAGACTTCTGACCTCTAGAATTAATTTTTTTTTAATTTTGAACTAATTTTTTTGTGTTATTATCTTTTAAAATTTTAATTCTTTTTACAGTGGCAATAGAAAACTAATGCATTCTACCATGAGGAAGTGAGGCCCCGTTTCTCCATTTATTCATCAACTCACTCCTTCACTCATTCACTTATTTTGCTGCCTGAGTCGTGCCAGATTTGGTCACTGGAAACTTCTTCATATTGACTCTATGTCCTTCTACACCTCCATCACTTGATGAAAGTATGTTCTTCCCTCACAGTCTCACACTTTCAACCCAATGTTACACTGACCTCTGTGAATCAGATTTTATATACTTACTTGCTTCTTAGGATTACCTGTGAAACTGATACTGCCTGAAAAATAATGTAGTCCCCAAAAGGAAGACATTAAAAGCCAAATAAATTCTCACATCTTTAAAAGCCTGATTAAAGCTCTTCACAGTCACTTATGTCTAATGTCTGGAATTGACATAAAAGGTAATTATAAGAGTTCTTAAAATGTCCTTACTTCACAACTGGAATTGACATTTTGCACCATAATTTTGTCTCACAATGCCTTTGGGTCACCTCACTTATATCTTTATTTATCCTGAAAGGAAATCAAAATACTAGTGTCCAACACTGATAAAAATTCATTGTAGTCAAAGCTTGAACTTTCAAAACTAATGAATCAGTAATTACTACCCATAAACCTAAGGTATTTTTGCCTAGCTAAAATGTACCTTTCTCTCCTTTATCGAGCCCATCTTTGCATGAAATGTTCCCTTGGTATCTCTAATTTTCTTCAAGAGACCTCTAGTCTTTCCCACTCTGTTTTCCTCTATTTCTTTGCATTGATCACTGAGGAAGGCTTTCTTATCTCTTCTTGCTATTCTTTGGAACTCTGCATTCAGATGCTTGTATCTTTCCTTTTCTCCTTTCCTTTTTGCTTCTTTTCACAGCTATTTACAGAAGATATTAAGAAGAGGTGGCAAGAATACACAGGAGAACTGTACCAGAAAAGATCTTCAAGACCAAGATAATCACGATCGTGTGATCACTCATCTAGAGCCAGACATCCTGGAATGTGAAGTCAAGTGAGCCTTAGAAAGCATCACTGCTAACAAAGCTAGTGGAGGTGATGGAATTCCAGTTAAGCTATTTCAAATCCTGAAAGATGATGCTGTGAAAGTGCTGCACTCAACATGCTGGCAAATGTGGAAAACTCAGCAGTGGCCACAGGACTGGAAAATGTCAGTTTTCATTCCAATCTCAAAGAAAGGCAATGCCAAAGAATGCTCAAACTACCACACAATTGCACTCATCTCACATGCTGGTAAAGTAATGCTCAAAATTCTCCAAGCCAGGCTTCAGCAATATGTGAACCATGAACTTCCAGATGTTCAACCTGGTTTTAGAAAAGGCAAAGGAACCAGAGATCAAATTGCCAACATCCACTGGATCATCAAAAAAGCAAGAGAGTGTCAGAAAAACATCTATTTCTGCTTTATTGACTATGCCAAAGCCTTTGACTGTGTGGATCACAAGAAACCGTGGAAAATTCTGAAAGAGATGGGAATACCAGACCACCTGACCTGCCTCTTGAGAAACCTGTATGCAGGCCGGGAAGCAACAGTTAGAACTGGATGTGGAACAACAGACTGGTTCCAAATAGGAAAAGGAGTACTTCAAGGTGTATATTGTCACCCTGCTTATTTAACTTCTATGCAGAGTACATCATGAGAAA